>CM040245.1:52265708-52286480 GCA_022545495.1 Chrysanthemum lavandulifolium
CGAGCTTGCATGGTGTGGTGGTGAGGACTAAACGCTGTGAGCTTGCCACGTTGGAGTGGCGAGAGTGAATCATTACCACACCCCATGATCTTAGTGAGTAAAAGGAATGTAACAGTCAATGTAGTATTCATTCTTTCACAAATCCATCACAGGAATGTAGTCCTCAATACATCTGTAGTCATTCTTTCTAGCTAAATTATTAATCTCTAACATCTATAAAATTTCAAATTGTATAGTATTATATAGTAAATACTTCTTATTTATAAAATAAAAATAGAATTGCTTTAAATTTTACTTTACACTAATTGTTTGACTGATCATTGCTGAAGTTTGGAGGACAACGGATCTCACATAGTTTGTTAAATGTTATTAATCGATATATAAATGATGCTGCATGTCACACCCCCAAATTACCTGTTTTGCAGCGGAATGGAATACACAGGGATACCGTCATAGCATCAAAGTTCTGATTATATCGAGCGACCTAAAGTGTCGTTTGAAAATATCGTTTGATTAAGTAAAATAATCGAATTTACAAAACATAGGTCCCAAAACATTTCCAATGTACCAAAATGAGTTTGTTACAATCAAACGATAGTTAAGTGCATAAAATCCATGTGAGACGCGTCGACACCGCAACTCTATGATAAGTCCACATGGATGCCATGAAGTGAATGCCTTAGATACCTGAGATAAAACATGCTAAAAGTGTCAATACAATGGTTGAGTGAGTTAATAGAGTTTGTTTAACATGTAAAGCTTTTAAAGAACGTTCATGCAGCAAAGGCAAAGTTTTTGGTCATTGAGAATAGTCCACAAAGCAAAGGCATTGTAAATCCACTCAGTTCCAAGTTCCGCCTATACAAAACTTGCAACCTGTGTGTTCACAACCCACTGCCAAAAGTAGTATGTCTAGTAGTTAAGTATACGTTTTCATAATAGTTCACAATATAGCACCACGTATATAATAATTCAAGAATGCTCCGAACATGGGAGACTTTATAGTGCTGCTCCAAACATGGGAGACTTTTTATTGCTGCTCCGAACATGGGAGGCTTTGTATTGCTGCTCCGTCGACAGGGGAGGCTTTGTATTGCTGCTCCGTTCACATAGGGAGACTTTAGGTCATAGCACGTACGGTTCAATAAGTTCAAACAAGTCATAAGTTCGTAATTAAGTTCAAGGGTTCCATTCAAAATTTCGTAACTAAGTTCAAGAGTTTAAGTCGAGTTCAAAAGTTCAAAACAGTCAAAGAGCTCAAATATATATGTCGAAGGGTTCAAAATCAAGGAAAGTGGTTCAAATAATAGTGTTCATAACATAGTAATCAATTTAGTTCGGGCATAATCTACTTACTATCATAAGTAGTGAAACAACAGTTATTTAAGTTCATATAAGTGTAAAGTAAAAGCAAGTAGTTGAGCATGTATCTCCCCCGAAGAGTTTATAAAACAATTAAACGAGTAAAAGTGGGACTACGAACTCACCTGATGCAATGATTATGATGAAAAAAGTGGATACACTGAAATGAGGTGCAATCTCTATCTGCAACCTAATATGAATGATATGTTCTAATGTAAGTCATGAAACAATGTCGTGCATGCAAACTCATATAATATCCATACCACTTGTACATTTTTGAAAATGAAGTTTATCGTCGAAATACACGTTTATGACATCTCTTCATGTTATACAATACTTTACAAGTACTTACATTGAAATGATATCCTACGATAGTCGTTTAGTGATTTATTAAGAAATTATTGTTTTTCGTCGTAAAACAATATAAATTGACAACTCATGAAAATCGCTAATTTTGAGTGATCGTATATTGTTCGTTATACCTTCATTTAACAAACGGTTGAACATTTTGGAAAATAGAATAGGCGAACTCACTTTTACTTGTGAATATCGTTTTCAAAAGTATTCTATCGATATGAAAATGGCTCCAAACATGGTCACTATGATAACCATTTTGGTCTAGTAGAAAATATATAAGTGTTATTACTTGTGTACAATAGTTACGATAGCCATATTTAAAACGCGTGTAACTCAGTCGTTAAAGCTTGGTTTTCTATGTTTTATATATCCTTAGTTTCGTGTTAAGGTATACTAATATATTTTTGATAAATTGACTCATTTAGATAATGCTTACAACTCATTTTTGCCCCTTAAAAATCCCTTGACAGCTTGCATAATTTCAGAAAATTAGTTTTCGTCGTTAAACTTGAAAATAGCGTAACTTCTTCCGTTCAAGCGACCACGGTTTCGTTTTAAAGTCTATTTTCTGAATATCTAGCCCAAAATAATCCATGACTGTCGAAATTTCAGTTTTACAAAATGAGCACCCTTAATTATAAGTTGTCGAAAATGATTTTTCTAGTGTAATACTAATTCTAAACCCTTCCAATCAACACCAAAACTATTCTAAATCTACCATACACCTTCTTAAGGTGTCATGGGTTCCTAAACTTCATCAACAATGATAGGTTTCATGGGAATAATTATAGGATAGTTTAAACTAATAATAATTAATAAAAACTAGTAAAAAGTCGTATGAATCATAGAGTACTTGCATGTTTTTCTTACTAGACCATAAAAATAGATCATATATGATTATAAAAGAGTAGGAAAAATTATTTAGAACTTACTTGAGTGATGAAGGGATTTTTGGAACTAGAAACATAATTAATCTTTAGGTTTTTATTTCAAAACCTTGAAGTAGATTACTAAATGAGCTTGTTTAATACTTGATCTTGAATTTTTTATGGATTCATCCTTGTGTTCTTGCTTGGCCGACCATAGAAGAAGAAAGTAGAGGGTTTTCTTGCACTTTTCACCTTTTATTATGTGTTGTGCATGTGTTTTTGATTAATAAAACTTTTGTACATGCAAATATCTAGTCAATTTGTGTAGGTGTACATTATTTAGAAAAAAAATATTTTATAAAAGGATGACATGGGGGCGGGGGGAGGTCGGCAAGATAAGAAATGGGGAGGTATGAGGTGTGTTTTGATGACTAAATGTAATTAAAGTTATGTAATATGTATATTTTATACATATAATTAGGTATTAAGTGTAACGTTAGCTAGAAATCGATTTTAGCGGTACAAAATAGAGTATATCGAAGTCATAAAAATTATAAAAATGCATTTCTCACAAGTATTGAGTGAATAAATAATTATCGAATAGAATTTATTTAAAACTGTCAGATATATATATATATATATATATATATATATATATATATATATATATATATATATATATATATATATATATATATATATATATATAACAATTTAAATACAAAATAAATTCAAAACATTGGGTAAACTAATAATATAATTTCTATAGTCTTAAAATGAGTATAAAAATATATCGGGACAATTGTCGGAAGTGTCGGATCAATTATTCAAAATAGATGATCGCACGATAACGCTTATTTAATAGAAAATATACGTGAATGAAATATGCAAACCCACGCATTTAACTAACATGAAAGTAATGTTATCGATGATGCATGTACTAACTCTAGTCATATGAAATGTTTCAATGATGTTCCATGAATACGCGGCTAAACCCTTACGGTTACGCGAATTAGATACTCGTAAACGTAGTTTACGAAAAATGATGAATAAAAATCATGAATATAAATTTTTCTCCAGGAATGAATAGTCTTTTGTGAATAGTAAAATTTTGAAATAACATCTCAAAATATCAAATCGACTTCAAAAACGATGAATAGTAAAATGATGAATAGTACCGATGAATAGTAAATTCCCGAGATTAATAGTAAATTTTTTTAAAGTTTGCAAAATGACCGGAAATTGAGAATTGTGACACTGCAGGTTGATAGGGTTAGACGTAGTCTTACTTATCGAGTCAGATTTTACATGGCATGAGCTTTTGTCTGATTTTAATCACAAATAATGATTTTCCATGCATTGTTCAGGGTGATATGCGTTTTGTAAAACAATCATATGTACAAACCCCTTCTTATAGTTTATAATCAGTATTAATCGTTGTTGTTGACAAAATAAAAGTAATTAGGGGTGGCAACCATGCCTAACTAAATTTCTCATACCTAATCACTCACCAATAATATCCTTCCATCTCATCTCATACCTAACCATAGATTTTTAGTGACAACCAATGCTAACCCATACCTCATCTAATTTTTTTATTTATAATTATATTAAACAATTTAATAAAACATAATATTTTATTAATACTCAAAAGAAAATTACATAATACTTATTAAAAAACACTAGTCATCGGGTATGGTAAGTCTTGAGCGCCTACATGTCCGTGAAGATCATATCGTAGACGGTGAAGGATATTTTAGTCGAGTAACTCCAAGAGTACATTCGGGTCATAAACCGGCGTGACCGGCCGATCCATTATATGAACCGTGATATTGCCTCCGTCGTATTTTAAAATCATATTGTGTAATATAACACACGTATGAACGATTTGTCGAATCTTTTTGCGTACATAGCCCAAGAATAATCTATTTTCCTTTAAGACGACCAAAAGCTCGCTCGACATCCTTCGCACTCTTGTAGCTTCTTGAATCTCTTTTCATTCGGTCGTTGGATAAGGATATGCTTTAACAAACGCTGAATACGAGGATAGATTCCACCGGTAAGATAATATCCACGTTTGTAAAGCCGTCCATTTAGAGTAAATGAACTGTTTGGCGCCGTTCATTTCGCCGAGTAAGATACAACGGAGATTGATTCAAAACATTGATGTCGTTATTTGCACCGGGAGGACCAAAAAACGAAAGCCAAAACCACAAATCATTTGAAGCTACGGCTTCAAACATAATAGTCGGGTATTGGTGATCACCTCTTTTATATTGGTCTCACAAACGCTTAGGACAATTTCGCCAAACGAAATGTGTACAATCAATGCTACCAAGCATTCCGAGAATGTGATGGTGTTCTTCATGTGCCTCGAAAAGCGTGCAATGTCGGTGGGTTGTCGGCCCACGTAAGAACTCTTGCCTATATAATTGATTACCGCGCGCAAAATGACCAAGGAATTCACCGCAAATTAAAATTAAAAAGCGAAAACATTATAAAAATTAACCGAATTATAAAAAGCTAAAAATACCGAATTATAAAAAACGAAAACATTATAAAAATATACCGAATTATAAAAAGCTAAAAAAATACCGAATTATAAAAATAACCTGATGTTCTTCGTGCCATGTTTAAGTAGTCATCATATCTATCCGGAGGTCCATCCGTTGCGAGTTGTCGAATGGCTTATGTGCATTTTTGTAACGCCGTGAAACTTTTATTCCCCCTAGCGTCTACGCCCTCTTGAAACCATTCGAAATTTGCTTCAATATCACCAACAATTTTTAGAAACAAGCTTTTATTCATACGAAATCTTTCACGAAAAACATGTGGGGGACTTTGGGTTTTCTTAGACGAAATAGTCATTCATTAGAGATATTTTTGTTTGAGTAAAAATAGAGATGTTTTTGTGTGTGAAATAATGTTAAATAGGTGGTGTTTAAATAGGTAAAAAAAGGGGATTTATTATTTTTTATTTTTTTAATTATTATTCTTTTAATGCTCAACGGCTAAATAATTTAATGCCCAACGGTTACATTTTTTAATCAAGCTCCCACTCCTAATCGGTAAACTTTGCCGAATTAGACCACAAACACACCACACCGATGGACTTGCAATGCTCATACCGATCGGTATGGGGCAAACCGCAACCCACACCGATCCCATTGCCACCCCCTTAGACCTATCTTATCTTTATTATAAAGTATGATTGTGAGCGAAAAAAGAATTGCAACAGTAATAATAAAGTAAACAATGTATGGTATTTTTTAGATTAAATATGATATATAATCTAAAAAGAGAATTGCATATATATCTCTCTAAAGTTTTATAATTGCCTATATATCTAACCAAAAATCATAATTGCATATATATCCTTTCAAAGCCTTAAAATTGTCATATATATTTAAATGATTATTTTAAATATATTTAATAGAAAAAAAATGTCTAATAATTATAATTGATATATAAAATAAAGATTATACCCTTATTCTTTTTAATTTTTTTTACAATTACAAAATATCTTTTATTGGTTTGAATTTTGTTATGTCATTTAATCTATATATAAGAGTTTACGTCATTGACGAAGCTACATAGGGCACATGGTGGGCCATGGCCAGCCCAAAACATTTCTTAACAAGGCATGCATATGTATAACCTAGTCCAAAGTTCATATAAGGATAATTTGGCCCATCCAAGTTTTGATCAACTATTAAAAGTGAATGCATAATAAATAAAAGGAACTAGTATTTAGTTATTTACCTTGCATGTTTATGTTTTTTTATTATAAATTTATAAGATGATGTGGGTTTGTTATAGGTAACATTTATAAGATGTGTGGGATCATGAGTTTAATATGAGCTATTGATACACTTTTATATGAACTTTGCTATGTAAAACGTGTACATCGTTAGTCGATCTTAAAATGTTCGATTTTATGTGTTATACAATGTAACACTTCATTCAAATTCCACTCGAGCTCAAAAGTCCGGCTTCACACGGTTTACGTTTAGATGGAACGATGAATGACGTTATTGATATTTTTATTCAACATTCGTCGATACCAAATACAGTTGAGTCGCCGAATATGGTTGCTCTTTTTCTTAAAAATGTTTAAAGGATATTTTGTAATTATAAAAAAAATAATAAAAATAAGGGTATAATCATCATTTTATATATCAAGTATGATTATTTGATATTTTTTTCCTATTAAATATATTTAAAATAATCATTTGGAAATATTTGATAACAAGCGAGGTCGGATCGGTTGGAAACCCTCGCCTCTCAACCGAGAGGTCGTGTTCGATCCTCACTCCTACAAAGGTCGGAGGTCCTTTCTACCTTTGGTAGAACCGAAGCAATTCTCTACCTGGTGTAGGTAAAAGGCGTCTACATCTTAACCTCCCCATACACCTAAACGGTGTTGGTGTGACCCATAACCCGTGGAAGACGGATTGGGCGTTACTTTACTTTTTTTTTTTGGAAATATTTGATAATTTGAAATTTTGAAAGATATATATGCAATTATCGCTTGATTTAATATATATATATATATATATATATATATATATATATATATATATATATATATATATAATTATGAGGCTTTTAAAGATATATATGAAGCAATTTTTTCACCACCGTAATATTTCAAACCATCATAATTGAGTTAGAAAATATTGCATGTATTAATTCAAAAGTTTTAGATTATTATGCAAGGCGTAACTGTTGGGTCTCATATTTTTTGGTAGAGTCTAAATCTTTATATAATAAAGGAATTACATTATTTCCTAGTAATTTTTAATTAATTCTTATCAAAAAACAATTGGGTCAATAGAGAGCTCGATTTGCCACGTAAGAAAATCGTGTGACGCGATTGGTTAATAAACGTCAAAATTAAATCGATTTTGGTCAAACTTTAATAAATTTGGTGGAGAAATTTTTTGATTAAAAAAACATATAAAAATATTTGTGTCAACTTTGTAAAAATAAAAACTTAAAAAAAAAGGAGGTAATTAATAAAACTTTAGTGGTTAAATTTTTAAAAATTATATAGAGTTACGTGTAATATTATAATTCTCCATGTTTTTAATAACTTTGGATTATAAAAAAATATCCCCTTATACTTTATGCCCTTTATACTTTTTATCTTAAAAAATACAATGTATATGTTGTTTTAAAATAACAACATATAAATTTGCATAAAATTATAAGTATCAAAATTTTTTATTATATACGTTCAATAAGGACTTATTTATTTCATTTTTTAAAATTTAAACTATGTGGACACAAGTTTACATTTTAAATACTGCTAAATTACCAAAAACGAAATATAATTATCAAATTGTAAACACGGGTTACTTTAATATAAAAATAAATATACGCGATCAGATTTATAACAACGACTCATGTAATTTTATTTATTTATATATGATATCTAGAAAACATTTTTAAAAAACTTTGATGAAAGATACTTTAACTTTATCATTGCTAGTAAACTTGCATCTTGTATACAACATAATATCAAGAAGAAATTTAAATAACAACATCAACATATTTGTCACTAAATAAAATTAAATCTTGAGTTACCTAATGTAAATTTTCTACAAATATTTTACCAAATTCTAATAGATATTAACGATAATGAAAACTCACAGATAAGATTAGTTGATCTTGATCACAATTCTTATGGGCAAATTTTATATGTGTATATACTTAACTAAAAAGTTAAAATAAATTTGATTTAGGTGTAAACTTCGTGCGTGTACGAAACTTATAACTATATTATTATATGCAATTACCTTTAAAGAAACAATATTCAGCATTACAGAATAACTTTTTTTGTCAAAACCTCACACAAGTCTTGGGATATTATAACTAGTACACCAATATGATTATTCTAACCATTGACTTGCTAAAAAAAAAAAAAAAAAAAAACTCCACCAAAATTATTATATTAATCATTGATTTGTTTATTTATTTTATCTTTTAGTTATTATTAGTTAATCTTTGTTTATTTTATAATTTTCTTTCTTTTGTTTGTTTATTTACTTTTATAGTTATTTTTTACTTTTGCTATATAATTTATATATTTTAATTTTGTCATATACATATACATACTTATATATAAGTAAATAATTTTTCGGAATACGATAATAATATTCGCGAAACACATTTTAACCTTTGTGCAATGTCGCTTTAATATAATGGTTACCATTCACATGAGCAATCACAATTGTCTCATGTGGTTCCGATTGCGGTGGACTCGACCAAAATGGAAAACTCATAGTGCAACCTTCGACATTTCCTACATGAGTTATACTTATAATTTTTAATTTTGTTTATAACTTTTTAATTTTGTTTTCAAGAATGTTTATATCTGCTCCTTTAAAGGATCTAGGAGTTGTTTATTAAGATATAACAAGCATATTTGCTCGCGCTTTGCTGCGGGGGCAATATGTTATGTGTTATTTTTATTCTCCGTGTGCTTAAAGTTGTGGCAACATGAGAAGTTAAAACTATTAAGGGCAAATGGTACAAAAAGGTATTAAAGTTAGGGTACATTTCCAATTAAGGTATTCTACTTTTTTTCTTGCATAAAAAGGTACCCAACAAATTTTTTTGGCGGATTTGGGTTTTTTACTAACGTTAGTTAACTCACTTCATTAGTATATTACATGTTTAGTCCTCAATTTGTATAATCAATTCATGCAACATCTAAAAAATTTGAATTGTGTTTTTACATGTTTGTCCTCTAATTTGTAAATATTTCATTCAACATCCAAAAAATTTTCAAAAAAAAAAGTTTGAAAAAAAAATTGAAAATTCTATTCGAAAATTTTGAAAATTCTTTTTGAAAGTTTTGAAAATTCTATTCGAAAATTTTGAAAATTCTTTTTGAAAGTTTTGAAAATTCTATTCGAAAATTTTGAAATTTTTAAAAAATCTAGAAAAAAAATTTCGAAAATTTTGAAAATTTTTTTTCGAATAGAATTTTTTTCGAAAATTTTGTTTTTTTTTTTAAATTTCGAATAGAATTTTTTTTCAAATTTTTTTTTTCGAAAAATCGAATAGAATTTTCAAAAATTTTCAAAAAACTTTCAAAGTTTTCAAAAGAATTTTCAAGATTTTTCAAAATTTTCAAAAAGAATTTTCAATTTTTTCAAACTTTGTTCAAAATTTTCAAAAGAATTTTCAAAATTTTCGAATAGAATTTTCAATTTTTTTTCAAACGTTGTAAAAAATTTTCAAAATTTTCGAGATTTTTCAAAATTTTTAAAATTTTCAAAATTTTTCAAAAGAATTTTTAAAATTTTTTTGGATGTTGAATGAAATATTATACAAATTCGAGGACCGAATATGTAAAAACAATTCAAATTTTTTTTGATGTTGTATGAAATGACTATACAAATTCAAGGACTAAACATGTAATATACTAACAAAGTGAGTTAATGAACGTTAGTAAAACCCAAATTCGCCAAAAATTTTGTCAGGTACCTTTACGCAAGAAAAAGTAGAATACCTTAATTAGAAATGGACCATAACTTGATGTTTTTACGCCATTTGCCTGACTATTAATTATGGTCACATTTGTAGCTAACATGGTTGTACTTCCTACATGAGGAATATGGTTGTACTTTGTTGATACAAAAGTCATGCTTCTCGCTTGAGCTCTTGCCTTGCACCAATTGTCGATTGTTACTTGAGACCCAAGCACTAAGAGATGAAAACACCGTTAGGCTCACTGTGGATTGTCTCCCACGATTATCCTCCCATGAGAGTAAGTAATCGGTTTAGGTTTAAGGAGTATTAGGTTATGAGATCGCACCTTAAACGAGGGATATGATTCCTTTATATACGCATCGAAATCCTTGTTGGTTCCGTGTTCCTCAACCTTCGCGATCCCACCTTAGTCGGTTGGGAATGATTATCTTCCTATTTTAGAAGATATCTGACATCTATTCCATGAATTTCGGCTTGACCTTCGGCCCAAACACTAGTAGGCTTAGCCCGTTAAATGCTCCACCAAGTTAGTATTGACTTTAGTCGGGTCCGTGACCCGAAATAGACTATACGCCATCATGTCCCCCCCGGTCTAGTATGCGTAGTGCGTAACTACGGATGCTAGACTAATTAGCGTAGTCCATAAAAAATAAACAAGCGTAGCCAAGAAGCTAAATAAGTAACGTCTTGATACATTGAAACCAGCCTTAAGAAAGAAAAGAGGCACCTCGTAATTCGGGGAAAGGTAACTGCACCGTGTCCCATCAAATAATCCGAACCACATATTTAGGGTTGGTGGGGTCCACGTGTCGATCATCGCGTGGAGGTGGAAGGTTATATAATCCCTTCACCTCATTTTCACCGTTTCTACACACAGTAAAAAAACGCTATCCGCCATTATCATACCTTCAAACACTTCTCAGCTCGCATACCAGATTATCCCCTAGGTAACCACGCCTGTGCCTTTGTTTTTTTTATTATAACAATACCATGGTTAAGGAATTATCGGATTTTACATCAGACATAACGGAGGAGGAGCTGCGACAGTTTGCGTCTGATTATTACATCCCCAGTGCGGTGCATCCGGAAATTCCGGCTGCGGATGCGTCGATAGCGGATTTCCCCGATGGGAGGATTGGGGTATACACGCGATTTTTTGAATTCGCCAATCAGCGCATACCCCTATCGCTATTCTTAAGTGACGTGTTAAATTACTACCGCATACACTTATCCCAGCTGCACTGTATATGTGCGGCAAAACTAACCAATTTCGAGGTGAACTGCCACCTATTGGCTATTAAACCCACAATCCACCTTTTCCGCGCATTTTACCACACCACGTGGTCAAATGGGTGGGTTTCTTTCGCGAAGCGCCCTGGGTCACTTCAATGTTATACAGAGAAGTTGGATGCGCTCAGAAATTGGAGGGAAACCTTTTTCTGGGTTGACGACGCGTGCTTTCCGTCGTATTTTGAATTTTACTCTAAGGGGACACTACCAAAGGATGAGCGCCCCCTCCCTGGATCATACAATGCTGAGGATGCGGAAATAATAAATGCGAACCGCATTCCGATTAACTCCTATCCCGAGGAGTTCTTGGTGCGAATTGGCCTGAGCCGCAACTATTTTGGCAATCCAGAAGAAGTTCCTATCTTCTTAGGCGCCAATGGTCAGGGTGGGTGCTCATGCTTTCGTACCCCGTTTGAGTAAGTTTTTCACTGTTTGTTCTTCGTACTTATCATGAACTATTTGTGTTTCTTTGTTGTTGCGCAGAGATGGACCTGTTTAGCGTTGTGCAGCTGGCAAAACCGATCGATGTAGAGGTGGGAACACGACCATTGAAAGAAGGGGAAGAGCCCGTGCTTGTTACGGGAGCAGGGCGTACCCTGGTATTGGATCTAGGTGAGGCGGGGGAAAGTTCATCAGTGGCGCTGCAAGCAACTCCTTTACAGAGTGTGCCTAGTTCTACAGTTCCTTCGCCTCCAGTGCAACCGACGCCCGTAGCGGAAGAGCAGGTGGAGGAAAAGGAGGAAGAAACTAAAGGACTGGAGCGCAAGAGAATGCGCAGTGGTGATGGCGCTGCTACTTCTCGAAAGAAGCGCCCAGTTGTATTTAATGTGGAGTCCTCTTCTAGTGATGTCGCGTCGCGTCCACCATCACCTGACCTATCTATCCCTACGTAAGTATCCTTACGAGATTATGTATCGCATGTCTCATGATATTACTGAATAACCGTTTATGTCTTGTCATGTTTTGCAGATTTGAGCAATCCGCAGAGTCGCCACCGAAGGATAGTCCTGTGCAATCTCCTCTGCTTGCTGATCCGAACCGCACAACAATCGATGCGGAGATGCCCGCCGCAGACGCATGTCGATGGGCCAGCAGGTGGAGGAGTTGGCGCAGGTGTCACAAGACCAAGCTTCGTTGGTGGAGAAGCTTAGGTCAATTTTGGGGAGAGCGACCCAAAGTGCTCAAAAGACCGTGTTATTATGTTGTTGGAGTCGCAGCCCCGCTGCTAAGGCCGAGATCGAGAGCTTACGGCGATGCTCGAAGCAAGCAAGCGAAAAGATGGCGCTACTGAGTTAACTAAACCAGGAGCATGCTGAGGCTTCCGGGTACAAATCTGCATGTAATTGGGCCTTGAAATACTTGGAAAAGGTAAAGATGAGATGACTGCACAGCTTGAAGATTTTGGTTCTAGTGTCAAGGCTGCCCTTGAAGCACAAGAGATGAAGCTGCGTAATCTGAGCATAGAGTATGACGAGGAGTTGTATCCCCAACTCCTGTCCACTATTGCCGAGCGCCGATGGCTCATAAGCCATGGCTTGCGCCTTGCTGCGCTTACCACGCTGGAATCCAAGGAAGTAGTGGACGCGTTCGGGGGGTTGTTCAGTGTGCCCTGGAGCGTGGTAAGGGAGAAGCAGCGGAAAAGCTGCATGAGGCAGGTCTTCTAAAGGTGCCTTTGGAGAAGGTGCCTGGGTATAATGCGCAGGCGTATACTGAGCTGGTGTCTGCCATGGAGAGGTTGAAGTCTCTAGAGTTTCCAAGGATTTCCGAATTGGAGCGCACCAAGACTATCCGATTGGGGTAATAATGGAGGGTTGACTTTGGCTAAGCGTCGGCCGAGGATGCAGACGCAACTAGATTACTTTGAAGCCCAACGAGTCCCGCCAGTGTACTGCTTTGCTCGCCTCGTGATATCTTGAACCCGTTTACGTTGGAAAAGAAGTTCCGTTGACGCAGTTTTGGAAGCCCATGCCACAAGGCTCGCTAAGAAGAAGGGTATCAAAGGTAAAGCCATTTTGTGTGGTGTTGGCCGCGCATCTCCCTCGCTCGACGGGTGCCTGTGAATGTCGCCACAAAGATCTCGCTCGGACTCTAATTTGTTAAAGAGGTCGAACGAGATTAGTGAGTCGAAAACCACGAGAGGTGGCTCTTCCCTTGAGCGTTGTAATAACTGGTAGGTTTATATGGTGTAAAGTAACAAGCTTTTTGTAATAACTCGTGGTTATCTAATGAAAATATCTCTTGTTGAGTTCGTTTGGATGTCGTTTTAATTTGTAATATCTTTGCGTGAAAGAAGTATCTATTAAAAATTGTTTAGTGGTGCAAAGTTCATAATCATGTATGAAAGTTGTGACATACTTAAATAACTAAGTATAATGTTTGTAGCATAGTCGTGTATGTTGTGTGATGAGTGTGTAAATACTCATAATTTTTGGTTAAATCGGAACTGCAAAACGTTTAAAATGCTCGAATGCATCAAAATATCGAAAATATCTCAAAAGTGCATTTTATATGTTTCGGATGCAAAATGTTCAAAATCGATGAAAACGAGCAAAGTTTGCATATTTGGCGCTTCATCCCCCGACTTTCGTAAAATGGCAAAATCATCCCTAGGCATTTATTTTAAAAGAAAAGTCACCAGAGGTCCCTTTGAAATCATATGTTGTCATATTTAGTCCTTTGGTGAAAAGTTCCAAAATATTTGAGAAATTACGCTTTGGTCCCTCGGATTTTTAAAATGGTCATATTTAATCCTTGAATTTCAAAAGTGTCAAAATTAGCCCTTGGTATATTTAAGATTGGCAAGACCAACCCTTGGACTACATCTTCATAAATTACAGTTTGGTCCCTAGAATTTTGAATTTTACAAATGTGGTCCTTATGTGTTACTAAGCTTAACCAAACCGGACCCTTATGGTAATCTAGCCCAAGCCCAATACCCAAATCATTACCCAGTCTACCTCTTCCCGGTCCAAACCCGAAACCAACCCAAATACCCACGTTTGAAATAAACAACCCCGCCCCCCTTTTCCTGTCTTCCCCGACATCCTTGTCTGCAACTCCTCCTCCTCCAGCCACCCTACTCCACACCTTGTCTCCCCCCTCCTCACCTAACATACAAATCGCATTTAATGCACCTTGTCCCTGTCTAAGATATCAAACCATTTTGGCGCCAAACCAAATCAATGGCTAAGATGAGCTCAAGACATCCAATGGATGAGATTATTGCCGGAAGTGATCAGGAGAGAGAGAAGACATGTTTGGTGCATAAAAGAAGGAGAGAAGCAAAGGAAGAGAGTACTTAGATTATTTTTCTAAAATGTATGTCGTTTTTAAGTTTTTCATGTCTTACTAGTTTCTCAACTGTAATATCAAGTTAATTTGTATCAATCTCAAGTATTTCAGTGTAGTTCAACTTGTTTCAAGAATCAATTCAAGTTAATGATATAATTCCACATTTTATGTCCACTGTTGAAATTTTCATTTTCAAAATCATGTGTCAAAGCTTTCAAGAGCTCAACTTTAAGCTTCAACAAGCTTATATAAGCTCAATACAAGATTTTACAAGCTTGTATTCAAGTTTCAATCACTTTTGAATATTGGTCAAAGAAAGTCAACATGGGGCAAACCGATGCGTTGGATATGTGTTGGTTCAAAGTCGATTGGGTTAGTTTAGAACTCATTGGGTTGGTTTAGATAGGTAGTGGTTCATTGTTCGTCGGGTTTCAAGCCATCGTGGCTAAGGACCCTTTGTGTTATTCTCAAGTTCTAGCTTAATCTTTGTTTGTAGTCAAAAATAGTTTTTAACATTAATTAGGATGTATTGTGGTTAGTTAAAATCAGCTTAATCAATATTATTAGCTAAGCTAGTGTTAAGCCCGGTTGAGTTCATATCGATGATCAAAAGGGGTGTTTGGATTGCTTGATAAACTGCCTTCAAAGTCGTCTTGATCTAAGATTTTTGTTGTTTCATTTCTAATACCACTAGTCTAGTCATCTCGCCTTAATTTACATAAGTTTTTTACAAAAGTCAAAATAAGCTTCAATCTGCTCTTGTTTGCTTATCTGCTGGAACCACCACACAAATCAATTCAATGGGTTAAAAGTTGACAAACTAGCTTGACAAACTTTCATTTCATCAAATTATATCCTAATCATCCAACTTTGCTTCTAAATCTCATTAAAGTCAAAGTGATAAAACTGCTTTCAAAGTCAAACCCGTGTTAAAATCGAATTATGCAGATCTTGCGAGATGTCGCATGCTGCTTGTTTTAAGTAGTTAAGGGCTCATCTTTGGTCCATTTGTAGTTTGATGGGTGGTCTATAAGGCCACATATCTGCTTTTGGCTAAAGCTTTTCTCGAGAAGCTTGCAGATAAGCTCAAACATAAGACACATTCACTATTTTCGCTTATAAAATCGCTAGCTTATAATCTTATGCATCTGCTTATTTGAAGATAGGAGTAGCTTAATTTAGTTGATTTTAGCTTATTTCAGATAATATAGCTTAAGTACAAGTTTGGTGGCTTAATTTGTTGTTTAGCTTATTTAAAAGTTGCTTATTTGAATCTAGTTAACACTGCAAATTCTTAATTCTTACACATAAGCAGATATTTCTTATTTTTCATAGATTTAGATTAAGATTTTAGACTTTTCCTGAATTTTTCTTTAATTTTGGTCACTTTGTTTAGTATTTTTCTTATTTAAAAATAGTTTTAATCACTTTTAATTAGCTTTAATTGCAAATAATTAAGAAAAGTTCCAAAAAATAATTTTTCAATTTTCCCAGTTTAAGAAAAATATAAAAGCATAAAAAGATTTTTACTTATTTTTCCCTTTTATTTGGTATTTTTCACAATTTAAATTAGATTAAAATAGTTTTAAATTAGTAGAAAATAGAAAATAATCAAAAAATATAAAATAGTTTTGAAAATTTATTTTGATATTTTAGATTTTTCTAAGTCAAAATTTTATTTTTCTAGCTTTGTTTCATATTTTCTTGTATTTTAGGTTATTATTTAATAGTTAAAAATAGTTTTTAATTAGATAATTAGTTATAAAAATAATTTTCTTTTTTCTATAAATTTTCTTTTATCATTAGGGTTGTAAAAATATCATTTTCATATTTTTAGGATTAATATTGTGTAACTTTCACATTTTCTCTTGTACGTAACGTAGTTTTTAATTCGCTTTATAAAACATTAAAACAAAACATCATTTTGCAAATAGTGATAGCGTTTATTTAATAATTTTTATCTTTTAATTCTCTTTAATTTGCATTTAAGCCTCGTAATTTGTTGGCTTTTTCAGAGTTATAATAATTGATTCCTTTTTCGCTCAAATTCCTCGATCACTATAATGCTAGGTGATCCATTGCATACCTCGCTGGGACATAACGACCCGGGGAAACACTATACCCTCGATCTTCATTGAGTTCGCTCTGAACCGCTTTAAGTTTTTACGGCCGGCCATTCACAAGTGGCGGCTTGAGTGAGAAAACTTGACTGTCGGGAGCGGATCAAATTTTTACGCCACGGGGAGTCAGGCCGATCTATCTTCCGCTTAGCGATTAGTTGTTTGAATACTCACTCTTTGTTCATATCATCTATATATATATATATATATATATATATATATATATATATATATATATATATATATATATATATATATATATATATATATATCCATATTTTCTTATAAAAAATCCAAAACCCAAAACAAACAAAAACGATAAAACACAAAAATATTTTCCTTTTGTTTCTATATATGTATCAAAATAAAAATACAATAAGATTTGTCGCTTTCTTAATAATAACAACATAAAAGATTACCACCGAAACCAAGGCAAAGCAGACTACCTAACCTGGGTGCGACCATAATAAGTTCCCTAACTAAAGATTTAAAACTTGCCTTTGTGTCCTTGTGATTGGTGTACCTTTTTCAAAGAAGCCATTCATCTTGTGATTATTGGTTAAGTTCATCGTTGTTTTGCCTCGATTTTGTGTTAATTGATTTTGTTGTGATATCTACGCTTCGTAACCGTAAAACCCATAAAGATTCTTCTCACCCGATTTTTATAAAACGCCTTCATAATTCCCATTCTCATCTCAAGGATTTTCATAATTCCCATTCTCTCTTAACTCGAGATTCCTTAGAGTTAACTCTAGTATGCGCACCGCCTTCTAGATCCGCGAGCCCATTTCGTGAGATTGTCAAGATTCCAAGAAGGCGTGTCCAGACTTTCGCTTCCATCACCGGATCCGAGATCCGGACCGCTTCCTCACTACTCGCTATCATGGCGAAGAACGCCTTATGTGTGAGCTTCTCCGTGCACCCATCGACGGCATGGAGATGTTATTGTTGTACCAGCCATTGTGGGTCGAAAATTTTGAACTCAAAACCGGTTATCAATCTTGTAACCTCAAATCAATTCTACGGTTTGAGCGGATGATCCTCATGCTCATATTCGATGGTTTAACAAGATTGCATCTACCATCAAATACAAGAATGTCCCCACCGATGTCAGCAGTTTCTTCTGTTCCATTTTCTTCGAGGGCAAGCCCGGATTGGCTTGAAAAATAACCCCCGCCTATTGAGATACGGGAAGATCCGTGAAGAAATTTGTGAATGAATTCTATCCACCTTCCAAAACCACTTAGTCTTAAAATGAAATCATCAAGTTCACTCGTAAGTTTGATGAACCCTTCAAAGAATCGTGATCATTTCAAGGAATTGCTTCGCAAATGTCCTCACCACGGTTTCTCCGAGTTGATGCAACTCGATACCTATAATGGAGTGAGTCAACTGATCGAGATTCTCTCAATTCCTCCGCGGAGGAAATTTCTTGAGCAAACCACAAAGAAGCTTTAGCGATCATTGAAAACAAGTCTAAAGTCCGTGACCGCACGGGCAAGCCGATTGTTTCCCAAGTCGTGTTGGTCCTTCTTCTTCATCGCCCGCGAGTCACCTAGCACCGATGCTAAGATTGACAAACTCACTAAGCTATCCAAGCTTTGTTCTTCCAACCAAAAGAAAGTCTTTTTCCACAAACTTCACCTCCCGTCAAGTTAAAGTGGAAGTCTCGGTTACCGTGGTGGCCCCCATGCTTATTACAATGTATGGCCACCGATGGTAACCCTTTTGAAGCCAATGCCGGGCGGATGTCTAATCAAGGAGGCAACCAATATCGCGCTCTCTATAGACCCAACTACCGCCCTAACCACTACCTCGACCTCCTTGCTTCAATCAAACCGAATCGTAATCGTATAGACCAAACCAAGGTTTTCAAAACCAAGGCAATTTCACCAAAACAACGGTTTTCAAAATCGAATCAAAATTTCCAACACCAAGGAAATTTCAATAGAAACCTGTGTCGTGAAATTTCAACCAAGGGTATTTTCATGGCAATAATCAAGGAAATTTTCAAAATCAAGGCCCTAATCCTAATAATAGCCGAATTTTCCTGGGCAAACTCAAGCTATTGTTCCAACTCGACCATCATCCGATGAGTTGTTGAAACAATTCATGAAATCCCAAGAAGAAATGAATCGGTTGTTGGTTAGCCGATTGTCGACATTAAGAAGTCTTTAAATGATCGACCCTGCCTCGTGTACTTTTACCTAGCAACACGATCGCTAATCCGAGGGGCGATGCAAAAGCGATCACAACCGTAAGTGGTGTTTATGCCGGACCCGCTATTCCTACTACCTCTTCTTCCTCTCTCCCGGGTAGTGGAAAGCTAACCCGAGGCGACAAAGGACAAGGAACTTCCTACTAATAACGGAGGTACCAAGAATGTCCATCCTCGTGTTGTCCCAAACCCAAGACCAACTCGAGTTGTCTTTGAACCTCCGCTTGGTAACCCTAAATCCAAAACTTCTATTCCTTACCCTCACGCTTACATGAGCAAAGCTCCGCGAGAAAGCTAATATCAAATGGAAAATTCTTTCAAATTTTCCAAGAGCTTCATTTTGACATAAGCTTCATGGATGCCATCATGTTGATGCCCAAGTTTGCATCTACTCTACACATGCGAGCAACAAGGAAAACCTCGTTTGAAATGGCTAAGACCTTTGAACGAAAATTGCTCGCCAGCCTTGTTGAAAAAGCTTCCCGAGAAGCTAGAGACCCGTAAAATTTCTTCTTCCTTGTGTTTTCCGGATGATTGAATGCTTCATTTTGCCGATCTTGGTGCAAGCATCAACTGATGTCAGATTCAGTGGAAGAAACTTTCTCTTAGGAACTTATTCCCACCGCATGACCTCGAGCTTGCGGATCATTCTATATCGCGTCCTCTTGCATCGCCGAGGATGTATTCGTGAAAGTAGGAAAGTTCCATTTTCCAAATGATTTTGTGGTTGTTGATTTCGATGTCGATCTTCTGTTCCCTCATTGTTGGAAGAGGATTCCGAGAACGGACGGCTTTATTGATGTATTTGAGCAAGAAATCACTTTACGCGGGTAATGAAGTCATACCTTTAACCTCGATCAAACTTCAAGGTACTCCTCAAATTATGACATCGTATCAATTAATCGAGTCGATTTAATTGATATTGCTTCAAAGGAGTACTCCCAAGAGTTTCTGCTATCTTCATCATTCTCAGGAGTGGAGATTCCACCACATCTTCTCAACCCATCATTGCCGACTCTTCCCCTCTCACCCGCTTCGAGGGAGGCGACTTTTCCGAAGAGATCGATGAGTTTCTTGTTAGTGATGAATCAATTCCACCGAATTGATGGTGTTTATGATTCGAGGAGATATTCTTTATCTTGAGCAATTGCTTAATGAAGATCCATTACCTTCACTCCTCCGAAAGAAATCACGATCGAGGAAATCGATCAAGACAAACTTCATCAAGAATTTCCCGAGGTTGAACTTAAGGACCCTCCTCATCTCGAGTATGCATTCTTGAGGGTGATGATAAATTACCCATTATAATTGCTAAAGACTTAACCGAGGAGGAGAAAATCGCCTCATAAAGGTCTTGAAGTCACACAAGCAAGCAATTGCTTGAAACTCTCCGACATTATGGTATCAACCCCGAGTTTTGTACTCACAAAATCTTAATGGAGGATGACTTCAAACCAAAGAATTCAACATCGAGAAGCGGTGAATCCTAAGATTCATGAGGTTATCAAACAAGAGGTTCTCAAACTTTGATGCCTTCCGATTTACCCGATCTCGATAGTCCTCGGGTCGCCCAATTCATTATGCTCCAAAAAGGGTGGCATAATCGTTGTCACAATGAAGAAACGAAGTTAATTCCAACTCGATTGGTTACGGATGGCGGTGTATTGACTATCGCAAGTTAAACGAAGCCACCAGAAGACCATTTTCCTCTACCCTTCATGGACCGATGCTTGAGAGATTGGCAGAACTAGTACTATTGTTT
>CM040245.1:52286580-52535666 GCA_022545495.1 Chrysanthemum lavandulifolium
AAGCTTGTGCTTGGGTAGAGGTGTCTAATATGATTTGTAAAACCTTGGGTACATTAAAATTTTCCTTTGTCTTTGAATATTTTCAACCATGTTTTCGAAAATATACTTAGAAAATTGAAAGTTACCCTTGAGAAAGACACACAATACCATATCCTGATGCGGTTGAGAATCGGTCCCATCCTCCGCCTTGTTGCTCATGCATTGGAGCGAAGTGTGAACCAGAACCTCCATTTGGGGCGTAGTTCCTTCTTAGCCACATATCGCCTAGTACCACGATAGCCAATAGCCCTTAGCCCATTCAACACATCTTCTCGATTAGAGTAAAATGCTCCATCAAGATCTTCCAAGTGAAGCTTCCTTCCGATTAGGTCCTCGGTCACAATGCACTCGCTTCATCAATCACGCCTCTAATCTCTCGCCTCACTCCTTTTCTCAAGAGCTGCCCAAAATTGAGTAACTGATTCATATATCTCATTTGGAGAATGAGTTAGAGCATAACGAATCTTGGACCTTTTCGTGAATTCCACCATTGGTTCTGCATACCATAACCTTTGCCATTACCCTTAAAAGCAACTTTGTTGTGATCATATTTAAATTCAAGACCCATGAGAAATATGAGTGTTTAGGATTATGATTTTTTTTTTTGAAATGGTGAGTGTTTGTGGAAGTGGAATGAGAGGGAATTTGTTTGTTCTGAAGCGAGTGATGGTGAGTGGTATGTTTTTGCCCAAATTATAGTCAAAAGAAAAATTGACCGTTTGGTTGACCATTGCTGACGTGTATTGCATCTTTGACCCAACCCAAAATAACACTTCGGCAGGAACACATTATCAATCTGCTGAAGTTATAGCTTCAGTAGAATGCTTCAAAGATAAGAATATCTTCGGTAAGTTTCTAGAATTACTGTGCCACCCACTTGCATTAAACTCATTGAACCTTGAATCCGTCTATAAAATGATCCCGATGTAACTTATCTTTTCACCAAGATCCCCAAATATTTACCACAAACCCTAGAAGTCAAATAACCCCAATTAACCCAATTGCACTATGACTTCCAAACCTGAGATCATAGATCTCACTTCCTCAGCTTCCTCATCCTCTTCATTATCATCAAGTGGTGAATCAAACCCATGGTTCTCTTACTTTCCTCAACCCTATCCTCGACCAAATAAATCGCCCTTTCTTTCTTCTTCAGAAGATGACATTGTAGTGACTCCAAGTGAATCTGCTGAAGATTCTGATGACTCCTATAAGGAGGGAACTTCTTACTCCCAACCTCCAAAGACCTCGGTCTCAACAAAGACCTCGTGCTGAGAATCCGCCACTCCCAAAGATAGAGAGGTGGTTCTTGGTCTCATCGCCATCTTTTGGTGCATAAACACACATCGTATAGTAGAAGGGCTTGAGGAGGGTGGATCGATTGCATTTTGGTTGAAATGAATAGATGAAGCACAAAGGACACGATAGTTCTCTTCGTCATCCTACGTGGTCATCGTCATCATCAATCGTTTGCATCAATCCATCCTCCCATGTTGGCCTTTAGCATCTTCATCGAGTTGGTCGTGCATATCCAACCAGCCAGTTAGACTGAATGGGTGGTTACGCAAGACTTCACAAAGGCAAAGCCAGCATTTAACGCATATCCAGCATTCCATTAGATTTCGGAATGAAAGATATTCATTAGATTAGGCTTAGCTTGAGGATGCAAAATAGAAGTAGGTTGACTTTGTAAGCTGTAAGTTGTAAACTGTTTCTTGAATGAATGAATGAACAATTTGACTTCAATTTCTTTTCTTTCAGTATTATCTTCAGTAGAATCAAATTGTATGCTTCAGTATTTGTTATCAGAAGAAACAAGCAACACTCTTTCAGCTATCTGACCATGTACTAATGAGCCACTTTTGATGAAATAGATCTTGATCATGGGATGTGAAAACTGCAATCTAGACACGGAATAGACAAAATACAGTACAGACTACAGAGAACTGCAAAACGGACACCAAAACATACACAAAAACAAACAAACTAGAGAAATATTAGAAGTTAGTGTAATAAAACAAAATATTATACAAACAAAAATGTGCAGAGTTTGCACAAATCCTCCCCTGAGGCATATGCCTCCCCTGAGGCCTATGCCTCCCCTCAAACTATGCAGTCAAGGGTTTAGCATGCCAATATTGACCACGAGGTGTTGAAACCTTGGTCCATCAAACGCTTTGTTAATAAGTCCGCCACATTGTTATCGTATGGATTTTAGCCACTTTTATCAAATGTTTTCATAAGCATCTCTTATAAAGTGGTGCCCGATTTCAATGTGTTTGGTCTGACCGTGAAAACTCGGATTTTTGACTATGCAGATAGTACTTTGATTATCTATATGAATTGTAGTGTTCATAAAGTTGTACCCATAGTCCAAAGAATTGGTTACGAATCCAAAGGACTTGTCCACGCAGCTTCTGTGAAGAACGATTCTCGCTTCAATGAGTTGAGGTGGCCACAATGGTTTGTTTCTTGCATTGCCAAGAAATCAACCTCTTGCCAAGAAATTGGCGACCCAGTTGTGGATCTTCCGTCGATTTGCACCAAAGATAATCACCGCCACTATATGCTTCCAACTTGAAAGGAGATTCTTTGGGTACCAAAGACCTAAAAGAGGTTGGCCTTGAGGTACTTAAAGATCTTCTTGACAAAGATTGAGATGGGAAGCTAGTGGAGTGACTTGATGTCGAGAACAAACACTCACGTGAAACGTAATATCGGGCCTTGAAGCGGTCGATACATTAATGAACCAATCATGGACCCGTCGGATGCACATTCACAGTAGATCTCGTTCATTATTTGCTTTAGTCTTTGAGCTTCATAAGGTGTGGTGACAGCCCTAACACCTTCCATACCAAACTTCTTCGTAATGTCCTCACATATTTATCTTGGATGATGAAGATGCCATCTTGTTTCACGAACTTGGAGACCCAAAAGAAAGTAAGTTCTCCCATAGCACTCATTTGAAATTCACCCTTCATAAGTTCCTCGAATTCCGCACGCACCAGTGCATTTGTGGAACCAAAGATAATGTCGTCCACATACACTTGTACCGTAATGATGTCGGAGTAATTCTTCTCGAGGAACGAGTTTTATCAATAGCTCCTCTCCTATAGCCATGCTTCAAGCGAGAATGATGAAAGCCGAGCATACCAAGCTCTTGGAGCCTCGATGTAAGCCATGAGAGCTTTAACAACTTTGTAAACATGATCCGGGTGATCCGGTCTTCAAATCCCTTTGGTTGAGAGACATAAACCTCTTCTTCAATCTCACCATACAGAAAAGCACCTTTGACATCCATTTGATACACCATGAACCCCATATAGGAAGCATAAGCCAAGAAAATGCGAATTGCTTCAACTCTGGCAACAGGTGCAAACACTTCATCATAATCAATCCCTTCCTCTTGTCTGAAACCTTGAGCTACTAGTCGTGCTTTGTTTTTGATGACAACACCTCTAGCATCTCTCTTATTCTTCAAAACCCACTTTGTTCCAATGGCATATTTGCCATCAGGAAGTGGAACCAAAATCCAAACCCGCCGATTGTAAACTGCTTGCATTTCTTCTTGCATTGCTTCAAGCCACCGGAATCGTTGAGAGCTTGAGAAACACTAGTTGGTTCCACTTGAGAGAAAAACAAGCAAATGACAATGCTTGAAGTCTGTGATTGTCTCTCTCGCTGGTTGGAGACATAAGAGAGAAAGCAATCTCTCAAATCGAGGATCGGTGATAGCCTTCTAGTTCTAACAGAGCCAAGTTCACCAATAATGTTGGATTGAGGGTGAGCTATGTTGATCCTCGATTAGCGATGGGGTTGACTTCAATGGAGGAATCAAGATTAGTGATGGTTGGCTCAAATTCAAGATCATAAGAGGGTGAGGTGAAGATGCCACTTTGGGTTGATGATTTCCAAGATCCGAAGGTTTTGGAAGCGTGTATAGGTTCACCAAAGTCGATGATACTTGAGAAGGAACAAGATGGCCTTCAGCAGATTTGGGAAAGGTAGGTGTGGCAGAATCAACTTGAGAGAAACATTGTTTCCAATCGACTCCTTCATTAGCAACCTCTCCATTCGGTTCTGCTTCAAGCTTAGCCGCAAATTCTTGAGTCTCAAGCCTAGCAAGGTCCTCGGCATAATGAGAATCATCTTCATCACTCGACTCAGAAAGATCCTCGAGTGGTACTGCAAGATTGTTAGGGAGAAAGAAGGCACAAGTATGGGTTGCTCATCATCTTCAAACTCATTTTCGAGTCATCGCCAAGGACCCTGCATTGTTAGTTGGAGACTTTGAGGACTGCATTTTGGTTAGCCAAATGTCGGTATAACCCAAATAATCGCTTATAGTCAAGATCAAAGGACCACGAATGACCTTGTCCTTGAACATTAGGCTTATCTTCCAAAATCTCGTGTTCAACGCCTCTACTTTCTTTGCTTGCGGGTTGTACACCACATGCCTTACTATGAGTGAGTAGCCCACAATGTAGCCATCATCTCGCCTTTTCATCAAACTTTCCCAATGGATCACCGGTGTTCGTGATGGTCACTTGACAACCAAATGGTTTCGTAGTGAATGACAGGAACCTTCCCAAAGAGAAGTTCATATGGGTCTTGAGTTGTGGTCCGTAATGGATACCGCTTAGCACATAGCAAGCAAGTGCCAACAGCCTTGATCCGTAACATAGTGGGCGCTTAGAGTCTGCAAGCATGGATCTAGCACCTCTATCAAGGTTCTATTCTTTCTTTCACCACCCCATTTTGTTGTGGGGTTCTTGGATTACTATAGTCCCTTTATGCCTTTTGACCCACATAGTTCTATAAGAATAGCATTCTTGAACTCGTCCCATTATCACAATCGAATTCCCTTAACCTTTTTGTTTAACGATTTTCAACAAGAGTGATGAATTCATCAACACTTGAGATGTTTCATCTTTGGTTACGAGAAAGAAAACCCAACAAAATCTGCTATAACCATCGCTTATCACCAAACGTAAATACTTATGATCAATGCTTCGACTTGAGTTGGACCAAACAGATCCATGTGAAGCAATCAAGAGGTTCAAGAATGATGCTCATAGCATTGATAGCTTTGTAAGAAGCCCTGTGTTGTTTTCCTTTGTTGCAAGCGACACAATTATGATCATTTGTGAATACTTTGGTGGGAAGACCTTCAACAAGACCCATTTTAGAAAGTTTGTTAATGGTCTTGAAATTCACATGAGCCATCCTCCTATGCCATTTTGTGGACTCATCTAGAGATGCTTTAGCCACCAAACAGGTGAGGTCACCACCTGGTTGAACTTCATTAAGGTTAAATGTGTATAGATTGTGAGTTCGAGGAACCTTCAGTAGAATTGAAGTTTCTTCTGGGAGTTTGAAGTCTTTAGGCGACAAGACATTCATTCTCGGTGAAGAGAACTTTATTCTTAGTATCACAGATTTGTGAAGCAGAGAATAGGTTGAAATCTCAAGTTCCTTAACAAAGTACACATTTTCAAAGTCTAGATGAGGTGTCTTTATTGTGCCTTTCCTGTGATACTCCCATCACTTCCTCCAAAAGTCACATTGCCTCCACCTTCTATAGGGACAAATTGTGCATCATATCTACGTTCCCGGACATGCTTCCGGCACACCACTATCAACAATACCAATATTCTTATGCTTAAGGGATGATCCTACAAACAACAACAACAAAAATATATACAAACAAGTTAGTATTCATGGAGGTTCAAGTCATTCTTGACTTGAACACGCCTTGTGGATCACAGGTTTAGGGCATGAAGATTTAGAGGATCCACCATTGTTCTTGGTCCTCCATTGGTAATTGGGTCCTTGCTAGTCCAAGAACAACTTTCTTTGAGGGCTTCGGCGGTGTTCCATATCCCATCCCAAAGATACACAGAGTCAACATATGCGGGCCAATAACCATGTTTAAAGTATGGGCTCGTTGGTTGGACATTAGGTGCAGGAACTGAATATCTCCAATGAGAGTCAGTATTGGCTGCTTGAGGGACATAAGGTGGAATATTAGCAACATTGGTCCACTTAGATTTGTGTTTACGGGAGTAGCATATGCACCCAATCTTTGTTCATAAAAATCACAATCCTTAATCAAATGAAATTTACTTCCACATACAAAACATGTCTTCTTCTTAGAAGATTTATTAAAACAGAAGATGTTTGATTACATGAAGAAATCAAATTAGAAACATTCAAGGAATTGTTTTTATGATCGATTATTCAAAGATTTAAAGACAAGTCTTCGTGAGAAACCGTCTTGGAAGTGGATTCCTCGTGACTTCCCTGAAGGCTCATAAGTAGACCTGGGTGCGAGGCTTTGGTGTTGGTTCGAGGCTTGGGAAGGTCGGACTTCTCATTTGAATCACAGCTTTCATAGGAAGTGGACCTTGATCGATGAATTGTCACCGTCGTGACAAGAGACAAAATCATTAGATGAGGTATCGGGTCGAGCAAGTCTTTGACTTTCTCGCCATATAGGTGATGTGATCCATCAAAGTCAATGATGATGGGCAGTGCATGGGCATGAATTCACCTCTAATAGGACCGAGGGACGATGCACCACCTTCTTTACAAAATTAGCCAACTTAGCCGGTGTGGATTTACGACCATCAAACCTAGCTTCAGCTCCACATACTTTTGAAAACCTAATCCTAAGCCGGAGGTTCTTGTTTGATCGTTATAGATTTCTTTAGCCGATTATCACCAAATTAACCATTGTTTATTCCTAGCGATTTCTCGACTACTTTTTCTTTAAGCTCTAGGTTTTCGAGATTACGACTTGATCCTTAGCTTTCTCGAGACGCTTTCAAGTAATTATTTGCAACTTCTAGATCAAACTGTAACACCTTAATCTTCTCTTCATAAGCTATTTGATTCTTTTGAAACCACACTTTTTGTCTTTCTACAGTTTTTAAGGCTAGTTTATGGGCCTCATTTTCAATAAAGCATTCATCAAACTTAGGTTTCATAGCATCAAATTCTTCTTTAAGTTCATTGTATCTTAGACTACAACCAAATATACGATTGTGTGCACGAGATAGACCCATCAAAACAAGCGATCATGCCTTTCATCCAAGTGCACCTTGCCAACAGTCCAAGCTTATCGGTGTCATGAGCTTCCTCATTCCGCGAGTTCATGGGTAGTCCAATTGACTTGTTCGTCCATGGTGAGGAGAGTCTGCTGAAGCTCAAACTTCTGTTGTTTCTGCCGATAGGAAAGGTACTTGGCTCCATCTCCATTCTTTTGTCCTTGCATTCTCTGAGAAATGCCCCATCGATGACAAGTGTAACACTTGACTTTCCTCCTATCAAAGCGGTACTTCCTTTCCTTGAATACAAACTTCCTCCCGCCTTCTCTTCAAACCTTTGATGTCCATCGACAAGAATGCCACTTGCATTTTCACTTCATTTCCTCCATTTCAAGAGGTCCAACCGATCAAAGTCTTCATATGCCGACATCTTTGAGTGTCATAATCAAGAACAAAAGAATGAAGTACATCCTCCATCACACTACTAGACCCGGTTTGAGAACTTGGTGGAGTGGGACGAGGGTTGTGAGTGAGGGGGGCGATGATGATGATGATGAAAGTAATGGAGCTTGGAGATGATGGAAAGTAGTTGGAACTAGGAGCTTGTACCATCATGTTGGAGTGAGATGTCCCAACAAAAGTCTGCATGGTTAGAAGAAGATGTACGGTAGGGAGTCCCGACATCCGTTCAAGAGTTACGAGTCATTGTATAGCTCATCAAGGTGAGCATATCCAACCCTCCTTTAGCTTTGAGTGCAATACTAATATGCAACCATGATGGTGGTAAGGACCGCAAAAACTTTGAGTTGCAATCTTCATTATCCGGTTTAGCATTCACCGATTCGGTGACTCGAGATCTATGGAACCCGTCATTATCCCTTGTGGATACCTTCTTCTTCGATATGTTGAAGTCCTCAAATTGTTGCCTTAGCATGGACTTCCTCATTCTCTTTGATTCTTCATTTCCACCGAACCTTGCTTTGAGAGCCATCCATATGTCCTTTGCATCATCCATATGATGAAAATCACACAGATGATCTTCGGTATGGCTTGAAGCAGAATGGTCTTTACCTTATGCTCTCTCTGCATGGCTAGTACCTCTTCAGCAGTCTTTGGTGGAGCCATGATAAACTTTCCATCCCTGTCAGGAATCATCTTCTTTAAACTGTTGCCTTTCTTCACCACCTCCCATAGATTCCAATCAATATTGGAAATCCAGTTTTCCATTTTCATAGTCCAAAGATCATATTCTTCCCTTTTCAAATAATGAAATTTACCATTGCTGTTTGAGAGACTGAGCTGTTGCATGGACGTGGTGTTGGTGTTGTTTGTGTTGGTGTTTTCAGTTTCATTATCGGATCCAGGCATGGTGAATGAATGAGTGTTTGATAGTATGGGGTTGAGAGTGGTTCTTAGCAGTGTAGAGACTTCCCGAGGCTCTGATACCACTTGATAGAAACAAAGACCTTGATAGATCTTAAGCACTCGGAGATCGTTAGTGTTGCTTATGTAATCACAAACAAACTAATAGAAGATCTCTACAACTTGGTATTGTAGCGGAAAATAAATACAAGTTATGTTAACTAAGAACTCTTTTGATCCTCTATGGATCTTTGATTATTGAAACTCTATGTTTCGGATAGAATACAAGACTTTAGAAAATTAAGAAAAACTTATCTATTACAAACTAAGATTGGTTTCTTATATAGGCAAGAAACCCTAATAAGCGTTGACAATTTTCGCTTCTACTACTAAACTAGACTAAGCATGCAACTAGACAAGCATGCAACTAATCATATTGTTTTGTTAATCATATTGTTTATTCGATAAGCTCTACATGTCTGAGCCAACCTATACATACCACACGACTTTTACCTAAAGCGAGCTTATCTCTCTACGTGGTTCCCACTTTCAAAGACAACACTGTCTGCGATTAACACTTCTTTGAAGTATAACTTCGGCAGAATCATTTCTTCTTCTGAGAATCTCTTTGGTGAAGCTTCCGGTAATCGATGGTTTGTGCTTCTAGAATCAAGAATCTCCTTAATTCCCAACAATGAATTCGAAGCTTGTGTGAATTGTTTGGGATTTTATTATTAGATCGCGTATGAAAAAGGAAAGGATTTAAAAAGGGACGATTAGGGTTTATAAAAATTTGGGTTTGCTTATTATAAATAAGGGTAATAAATGCAGTAGTAATGATGAGCTAATGAAGGGTTAAACCTAGGTTTAGGGTTTGTACTTGAATTATACATATTTCGGTTCTAAATAAAAGTTTTGGGTTAGTTTTGTAAATTATGAAACTTAAGGGTTATTTTTGTAAACGATAAAATACATGTACTAAGCGATAAAATAAGTGTGGGGGTTAAACGTGTAATTTTGGATACTTAGAGGCCATTTGAATTGTTATTAAAATACAAAGATGCGTTTTGTAAATTCTAAAACCTTTGGGCTAAAATAGTAAAATCGATAATATAAGGTTAGATCGTGAAATTAAAGATGTCAAGGGTGTAATTTGTAATTACGAGTAATTATGGGTTCGACGAGTGTGAGTTGATTTTGTAGAGACATGCTGAGTTTTGAGATAACTTTGGTTTGTTATCATTTCGTTCTAGGTCAAAGTGGTAATCATTAAAGAAGTAACATGTGAATTTAATGCGTGTTTAGTAATATTTAAAGAGTATGGAAACCCTAGAACCTAAATAGGAAGTTGGCTAATTAATGAGGAATACCCTAAAATGTTGTAATTTAAATGCATCACTAAAATGAGAATATTCTCGACAACTCTAAAAGTATTAATGCGATGAATCCGTTATAACATTAATGATGCTAATAAATATTAAATAAATCATAATCCGTGTAGATTTGTTGAAGAAGACGCGACGTCACATCTTCATATTCTTACATTCGTTTGCTTTCCTCTCATTTGCTTTAAGGTACAGATATTCTGTCTTACTTTAAGACACTTATGTTATCGTACAGATATTCTGACCTTTTTAGTAAAGGTTCCTTATGGTGTTCTTTTCGTTAGCTTTCCTACTTTTCTTATTAGGGTTTCCGATGCCATTGCTATGAACCCTTTCTTGTTTGTTTGACCTGTTGTTTATCTGAACTTATGTTTTATTGAACCATGCGTTGTCTGATTTGAACTTTATGTTAGGAAGGCTTTGATGTGCATATTTGTTGAACCTTGTTATATTTGAATATGAACCTTATGATATGAGTTATCTGATATGTTATTGCTATGAACACTAATGTGTCTTTTGGAGTCAGTATCCGAACTTTGATTTTGAATCATAAAACATTGATTTTGAACTATATGATATGAAGACTTTGATTTTGAAAACATGATTAAACATTTGATAAAATATGATCTATGTCATTTATGACAATTTGTTTGACCTAAGTTAGTTGACACCGAGCCAAATAATACCTAGTCATGGGGTTCCATGTCCGTGTCGATGATGCACCTCGACATGACTCTAGGCGATGAGTGAAGTTCTCGCCACGTCCGCTACATTGTCGATTATGAGCTCAAAATATATATTGTATGGCCACTATTTGTCTCTTGGGCGTATGGATGCATCCTAGATCTGATCTGTTATCCGATATGATTTGTTTAGGTGAACGATGTCGTGTGCAATACGCATCTTCACAACTTCTGGGAGCTAGCTACTCCAAATTATTTCCTAAGACTATTCCTGTATATGTATGATGTTTTGATATGATATGTTCTGGGCTCGTGGTAGTTAACTAAATAACTATTTGATATTTTTATGTTAAGTATTTTGATTATGATTCGGTATGTTCAAGTGTTTAGAATTATGTGCTCGGCTTATTATATGTTATTATATGTGGTTATGCTTTTGTATGTTTATGTGATTACCGTCTACTATGCTAGGTTATGATTAATATGTTTAAATATGATTCGCATGCTGTTATCTGATGTCATGTTAGTTATCGTTATGTGAATTCGTTGATCTGTGAGATGAATGTGCTAGTGTGAAAGTGAGTATTCTATAAGTTTAGTATGTATAATTTTTTCAGTTAATTTTGTGAACTTTGCTTATACGTTAGTGTTTTATCGCCTATGTGACCGCCATGCTTTAACTCTTGATGTTAGGATTTGATCCGAGAACTGGTTTAGCTTATGATATCTGCTTTGATAATTGCTAATGGTTATGCTATGTTTTGTTTGGTCTATTTAATTATAGTTTGTCTACTATGTTTCTATTTGTTTGTGAGATCGCCATGTTTTGACTCGCTATTTCATTCTTTGCTTTAATGTTTTAAATGTGTTGAGTGAAGGTTAATTAATTTGTTCAATGCCAGGTTTATTTTCTAGAAAGTGTTTCAGTTAGTCTTAGACTTTTCGTTTGGTTTATATGCAATCTATTTGCTCTTGATATGCTAAGTGTTTGGTTGTTCTGATGTGTTTGTGTTTGTGTCATTAATGTGTTATGAGATGTTTAAATTGTTATGTGGTTGTTTGGATTTCCGTATGTTTGAGTTCACAGAATCCTAAAAGATCCTCATCATCATTTTATTTTGATTTAGTTATTTGTATATTTGTTTTGTTTAGCTTTTGTTTCGTTATATCATTCACTGGGCTTTGTAAGCTCACCAAGACATTTCTTTTCCTCGCGGTATTTTAAGCATTCAAGATGAGCTTATGGGATAGGCGATATGGGTTGAGAGTAGAGACGAGAGCGAGATTCGATTATAGAGATCTTAGATTTATTTTGAAGTTTGGTTATTTATGTTTTCTCTTGAGTATTTTTGTAAGACTTTCGCTTTTGTATAGTACTTAAAGTTCTGATATGAAACTGTATTTGTGATATCTTTACCCTTGTCGGGTTGGGGTGTTACAATTTTTCTCCGAATATGCAGTCGAGAATGATTTGACAAAAGATGACCAAGCTGGGTAAATCCTGTCAGCTAGGTAATACCCGTGTTCAAATGTTGCACCGTTTACTTGATACGGAACCTTGGGGGCGATGCCATCAAGAAGGTCGTTGAATAACGGTGAATTATTCAAAACAGTTAAATCATTATTCGCACCCGCTACCCCAAAAAATGCATGCCAAATCCATAAATCGTATGACGCAACGACTTCAAGCATAACATTTGGATATTTTTTTATCACCTCTATGAAATTTCCCTTGCCACTCAACGGGACAGTTTTTCCATTCCCAGTGCATACAATCAATGCTCCCACGCATTCCCGGAAACCCATGGACCGTGTTATGTGCGTTATATAAATTTTGAATGTCATTCAAATTAGGCTTTCTTAAAAACTCAGGCGTAAACAATTCAATTACACACATAGTAAAAAATCTAGACAATCGCGTGTCGTGTGTGACCCCATTTTCAAATATTCATCAAATGCATCGGTGCGGTGCAGAGGCTAATTGGCGTATATGCGGATGTGCATTTCATAATAACACTCATACTCATTACACCCGTAGCATCGGTCGAATCTAAAGAAATCAAAATCACGGTGGAAGAGGATCAACATTTTGAATATGATTTTCAATACCTTGTACTATTTCTAAGAATAGTTTACGGCTCATACGAATTGGCGCCTAAAATAGTAGTCCGAATATTTTGGACAATCAGAAAAAATAGTCGGATATCGACGTTCTTGACAACTTCATGGTCACAGAGATGTAATTACGAGTCACGTGAACTTTCGACTTCCTGCTGCAGCAGCGATTGCCCATAACCTGCAACTTTAAGAATCATCTCGATATCTTGTAAATAATCAATATCGGAATCCGAATTTGAACCACTCATGTTTTTTTTGCTTAAGATGTAAAGATTTGAAAGAGTAGTGTGTGAATGATTTGAAAGTAAAGAGTGTGAATCATTTTATAAGAGGGTGGGTAAAGTTTTAATTTTAAAAATAAATAGGTTTTTTTTTTTTTTTAAAAATGAACCGTTTAACAACGGTTATATTCTTTTCCTCTTTGTCTTCTTCATCGTCGTTGCAATGGCGAAAACACCAACGGCGAGCTTGCATGGTGTGGTGGTGAGGGACGAAACGCGCCGGCGAGCTTGCCACGTTGGAGTGGCGAGAGTGAATCATTACCACACCCCATGATCTTAGTGAGTAAAAGGAATGTAACAGTCAATGTAGTATTCATTCTTTCACAAATCCATCACAGAATGTAGTCCTCAATACATCTCAGTCATTCTTTCTAGCTAAATTATTAATCTCTAACATCTATAAAATTTCAAATTGTATAGTATTATATAGTAAATACTTCTTATTTATAAAATAAAAATAGAATTGCTTTAAATTTTACTTTACACTAATTGTTTGATGATCATTCTTTGAAGTTTGGAGGACAACGGATCTCACATAGTTTGTTAAATGTTATTAATCGATATATAAATGATCTTGCATGTCACACCCCAAATTACTGTTTTGCGTGGAATGGAATACACAGGGGATACCGTCATAGCATCAAAGTTCTGATTATATCGAGCGACCTAAAGTGTCGTTTGAAAATATCGTTTGATTAAGTAAAATAATCGAATTTACAAAACATAGGTCCCAAAACATTTCCAATGTACCAAAATGAGTTTGTTACAATCAAGCGATAGTTAAGTGCATAAAATCCATGTGAGGCGCGTCGACACGCAACTCTATGATAAGTCCACATGGATGCCATGAAGTGAATGCCTTAGATACGAGATAAAACATGCTAAAGTGTCAATACAATGGTTGAGTGAGTTAATAGAGTTTGTTTAACATGTAAAGCTTTTAAAGAACGTTCATGCAGCAAAGGCAAAGTTTTTGGTCATTGAGAATAGTCCACAAAGCAAAGGCATTGTAAATCCACTCTGTTCAAGTTCCGCCTATACAAAACTTGCAACTTTGTGTGTTCACAACCCACCGCCAAAAGTAGTATGTCTAGTAGTTAAGTATCGTTTTCATAATAGTTCACAATATAGCACCACGTATATAATAATTCAAGAATGCTCGAACATGGGAGACTTTATAGTCTTGCTCAAACATGGGAGACTTTTATTCTTGCTCCGAACATGGGAGGCTTTGTATTCTTGCTCCGTCGGCGTGGAGGCTTTGTATTCTTGCTCCGTTCACATAGGGAGACTTTAGGTCATAGCACGTGACGGTTCAATAAGTTCAAACAAGTCATAAGTTCGTAATTAAGTTCAAGGGTTCCATTCAAAATTTAGTAACTAAGTTCAAGAGTTTAAGTCGAGTTCAAAGTTCAAAACAACAAAGAGCTCAAATATATATGTCGAAGGGTTCAAAATCAAGGAAAGTGGTTCAAATAATAGTGTTCATAACATAGTAATCAATTTAGTTCGGGCATAATCTACTTACTATCATAAGTAGTGAAACAACTATTATTTAAGTTCATATAAGTGTAAAGTAAAAGCAAGTAGTTGAGCATGTATCTCCCAGAGAGTTTATAAAACAATTAAGCGAGTAAAAGTGGGACTACGAACTCACCCGATGCAATGATTATGATGAAAAAGTGGATACATCAAATGAGGTGCAATCTCTATCTCGCAACCTAATATGAATGATATGTTCTAATGTAAGTCATGAAACAATGTCGTGCATGCAAACTCATATAATATCCATACCACTTGTACATTTTGAAAATGAAGTTTATCGTCGAAATACACGTTTATGACATCTCTTCATGTTATACAATACTTTACAAGTACTTACATTGAAATGATATCCTCGATAGTCGTTTAGTGATTTATTAAGAAATTATTGTTTTCGTCAGTAAAACAATATAAATTGACAACTCATGAAAATCGCTAATTTTGGTGATCGTATATTGTTCGTTATACCTTCATTTAACAAGCGGTTGAACATTTTGGAAAATAGAATAGCGAACTCACTTTTACTTGTGAATATCGTTTTCTCAAAAGTATTCTATCGATATGAAAATGGCTCCAAACATGGTCACTATGATAACCATTTTGGTCTAGTAGAAAATATATAAGTGTTATTACTTGTGTACAATAGTTACGATAGCCATATTTAAAAGCGCGTGTAACTCGATCGTTAAAGCTTGGTTTTCTATGTTTTATATATCCTTAGTTTCGTGTTAAGGTATACTAATATATTTTTGATAAATTGACTCATTTAGATAATGCTTACAACTCATTTTGCCCCTTAAAAATCCCTTGACAATTTGCATAATTTCGTAAAATTAGTTTTCGTCGTTAAACTTGAAAATAGCGTAACTTCTTCCGTTCAGCGACCACGGTTTCGTTTTAAAGTCTATTTTCTGAATATCTAGCCCAAAATAATCCATGACTGTCGAAATTTCAGTTTTACAAAATGAGCGACCCTTAATTATAAGTTGTCGAAAATGATTTTTCTAGTGTAATACTAATTCTAAACCCTTCCAATCAACACCAAAACTATTCTAAATCTACCATACACCTTCTTAAGGTGTCATGGGTTCTAAACTTCATCAACAATGATAGGTTTCATGGGAATAATTATAGGATAGTTTAAACTAATAATAATTAATAAAAACTAGTAAAAAGTCGTATGAATCATAGAGTACTTGCATGTTTTTCTTACTAGACCATAAAAATAGATCATATATGATTATAAAAGAGTAGGAAAAATTATTTAGAACTTACTTGAGTGATGAAGGAATTTTTGGAACTAGAAACATAATTAATCTTTAGGTTTTTATTTCAAAACCTTGAAGTAGATTACTAAATGAGCTTGTTTAATACTTGATCTTGAATTTTTATGGATTCATCCTTGTGTTCTTGCTTGGCCGACCATAGAAGAAGAAAGTAGAGGTTTTCTTGCACTTTTCACCTTTTATTATGTGTTGTGCATGTGTTTTTGATTAATAAAACTTTTGTACATGCAAATATCTAGTCAATTTGTAGGTGTACATTATTTAGAAAAAAATATTTTATAAAAGGATGACATGGGGGCGGGGAGGTCGGCAAGATAAGAAATGGGAGGTATGAGGTGTGTTTGATGACTAAATGTAATTAAAGTTATGTAATATGTATATTTTATACATATAATTAGGTATTAAGTGTAACGTTAGCTAGAAATCGATTTTAAGCGGTACAAAATAGAGTATATCAAGTCATAAAATTATAAAATGCATTTCTCAAGTATTGAGTGAATAAATAATTATCGAATAAATTCTTTAAAACCGTCAGATATATATATATATATATATATATATATATATATATATATATATATATATATATATATATATATATATATATATATATATATATATAACAATTTAAATACAAAATAAATTCAAAACATTGGGTAAACTAATAATATAATTTCTATAGTCTTAAAATGAGTATAAAAATATATCGGGACAATTGTCGGAAGTGTCGGATCAATTATTCAAAATAGATGATCGTGCGATAACGTTTATTTAATAGAAAATATACGTGAATGAAATATGCAAACCCACGCATGAACTAACATGAAAGTAATGTTATCGATGATGCATGTACTAACTCTAGTCATATGAAATGTTTCAATGATGTTCCATGAATACGCCGGCTAAACCCTTACAGTTACGCTGAATTAGATACTCAAAAGCGTAGTTTACGAAAAATGATGAATAAAAATCATGAATATAAATTTTCTCCGGAATGAATAGTCTTTTGTGAATAGTAAAATTTTGAAATAACATCTCAAAATATCAAATCGACTTCAAAAACGATGAATAGTAAAATGATGAATAGTACCGATGAATAGTAAATTCCCGAGATTAATAGTAAATTTTTTTAAAGTTTGCAAAATAATGAAATTGAAATTGTGACATCGCAGTGTTGATAGGGTTAGACGTAGTCTTACTTATCGAGTCGATTTTACATGGCATGAGCTTTTGTCTGATTTTAATCACAAATAATGATTTTCCATGCATTGTTCAGGGTGATATGCGTTTTGTAAAACAATCATATGTACAAACCCCTTCTTATAGTTTATAATCAGTATTAATCGTTGTTGTTGACAAAAATAAAAGTAATTAGGGGGTGGCAACCATGCCTAACTAAATTTCTCATACCTAATCACTCACCAATAATATCCTTCCATCTCATCTCATACCTAACCATAGATTTTTAGTGACAACCATGCCTAACCCATACCTCATCTAATTTTTTTATTTATAATTATATTAAACAATTTAATAAAACATAATATTTTATTAATACTCAAAAGAAAATTACATAATACTTATTAAAAAACACTAGTCATCGGTATGGTAAGTCTTGATACCTACATGCTCCGTAAGATCATATCGTAGACGGTGAAGGATATTTTAGTCGAGTAACTCGAAGAGTACATTCGGGTCATAAACCGCGTGACCGGCCGATCCATTATATGAACCGTGATATTGCCTCCGTCGTATTTTAAAATCATATTGTGTAATATAACACACGTATGAGCGATTTGTCGAATCTTTTTGCGTACATAGCCCAAGAATAATCTATTTTCCTTTAAGGCGACCAAAAGCTCGTTCGACATCCTTTCGCACAGACTCTTGTAGCTTCTTGAATCTCTTTTCATTCGGTCGGTTGGATAAGGATATGCTTTAACAAACGCTGAATACGAGGATAGATTCCACCGGTAAGATAATATCCACGCTTGTAAAGTCGTCCATTTAGAGTAAATGAACCTGCTTGGCGCTCATTTCGCCGAGTAAGATACAACGGAGATTGATTCAAAACATTGATGTCGTTATTTGCACCGGGAGGACCAAAAAACGAAAGCCAAAACCACAAATCATTTGAAGCTACGGCTTCAAACATAATAGTCGGGTATTGGTGATCACCTCTTTTATATTGGTCTCACAAACGCCTAGGACAATTTCGCCAAACGAAATGTGTACAATCAATGCTACCAAGCATTCCAGGAATGTGATGGTGTTCTTCATGTGCCTCGAAAAAGCGTGCAATGTCGTGGGTTGTCGGCCTACGTAAGAACTCTTGCCTATATAATTGGATTACCGCATCGCAAAAATGACCAAGGAATTCACCTGCAAATTAAAAATTAAAAAACGAAAACATTATAAAAATTAACCGAATTATAAAAAGCTAAAAAATACCGAATTATAAAAAACGAAAACATTATAAAAATATACCGAATTATAAAAAGCTAAAAAAATACCGAATTATAAAAATAACCTGATGTTCTTCGTGCCATGTTTAAGTAGTCATCATATCTATCCTGAGGTCCATCCGTTCGAGTTGTCGAATGGCTTATGTGCATTTTATGTAGTGAAACTTTTATTCCCTAGCGTCACGCCTCTTGAAACCATTCGAATTTGCTTCAATATCACCAACAATTTTTAGAAACAAGCTTTTATTCATACGAAATCTTTCACGAAAAACATGTGGGGGACTTTGGGTTTTCTTAGACGAAATAGTCATTCATTAGAGATATTTTGTTTGAGTAAAAATAGAGATGTTTTGTGTGTGAAATAATGTTAAATAGGTGGTGTTTAAATAGGTAAAAAGGGATTTATTATTTTTATTTTTTTAATTATTATTCTTTAATGCTCAACGGCTAAATAATTTAATGCCCAACGGTTACATTTTTTAATCAAGCTCCCACCCTAATCGGTAAACTTTGCCGAATTAGACCACAAACACACCACACGATGGACTTGTAATGCTCATACCGATCGGTATGGGCAAACCGCAACCCACACCGATCCCATTGCCACCCCTTAGACCTATCTTATCTTTATTATAAAGTATGATTGTGAGCGAAAAGAATTGCAACAGTAATAATAAAGTAAACAATGTATGGTATTTTTTAGATTAAATATGATATATAATCTAAAAAGAGAATTGCATATATATCTCTCTAAAGTTTTATAATCGCTATATATCTAACCAAAATCATAATCGTATATATATCCTTTCAAAGTTCTTTAAAATTGTCATATATATTTAAACGATTATTTTAAATATATTTAATAGAAAAAAATGTCTAATAATTATAATTGATATATAAAATAAAGATTATACCCTTATTCTTTTTAATTTTTTACAATTACAAAATATCTTTTGGTTTGTCAATTTTGTTATGCCATTTAATCTATATATAAGAGTTTACGTCATTGACGAAGCTACATAGGGCACATGGTGGGCCATGGCCAGCCCAAAACATTTCTTAACAAGGCATGCATATGTATAACCTAGTCCAAAGTTCATATAAGGATAATTTGGCCCATCCAAGTTTTGATCAACTATTAAAAGTGAATGCATAATAAATAAAAGGAACTAGTATTTAGTTATTTACCTTGCATGTTTATGTTTTTTTATTATAAATTTATAAGATGATGTGGGTTTGTTATAGGTAACATTTATAAGATGTGTGGGATCATGAGTTTAATATGAGCTATTGATACACTTTTATATGAACTTTTGCTATGTAAAAACGTGTACACTGTTAGTCGATCTTAAAAATGTTCGATTTTATGTAAGTTATACAATGTAACACTTCATTCAGCCCACTCGAGCTCAAAAGTCTGGCTCCGTCACTGGTTTACGTTTAGATGGAACGATGAATGACGTTATTGATATTTTTATTCAACATTCGTCGATACCAAATACAGTTGAGTCGCCGAATATGGTTGCTCTTTTTCTTAAAAATGTTTAAAGGATATTTTGTAATTATAAAAAATAATAAAAATAAGGGTATAATCATCATTTTATATATCAAGTATGATTATTTGATATTTTTTCCTATTAAATATATTTAAAATAATCATTTGAAATATTTGATAACAAGCGAGGTCGGATCGGTTGGAAACCCTCGCCTCAACCGAGTAGGTCGTGTTCGATCCTCACTCCCAAAAGGTCGGAGGTCCTTTCTACCTTTAGAACCGAAGCAATTTCTACCTGGGTAGGGTAAAGTCGTCTACATCTTAACCTCCCCATACACCTAAACGGTGTTGGTGTACCCATAACCCGTGGACCGGCAGCGTTGGGCATTTACTTTTTTTTTTTGGAAATATTTGATAATTTGAAATTTTGAAAGATATATATGCAATTATCGCTTTGATTTAATATATATATATATATATATATATATATATATATATATATATATATATATATATATATATTATGAGGCTTTTAAAGATATATATGAAGCAATTTTTTCACCACCGTAATATTTCAAACCATCATAATTGAGTTAGAAAATATTGCATGTATTAATTCAAAAGTTTTAGATTATTATGCAAGGCGAACTGTTGGGTCTCATATTTTTGGTAGAGTCTAAATCTTTATATAATAAAGGAATTACATTATTTCCTAGTAATTTTTAATTAATTCTTATCAAAAACAATTGGGTCAATAGAGAGCTCGATTTACACGTAAGAAAATCGTGTGACGCGATTGGTTAATAAACGTCAAAATTAAATCGATTTTGGTCAAACTTTAATAAATTTGGTGGAGAAATTTTTTGATTAAAAACATATAAAAATATTTGTGTCAACTTTGTAAAAATAAAAACTTAAAAAAAAAGGAGGTAATTAATAAAACTTTAGTGGTTAAATTTTAAAATTATATAGAGTTACGTGTAATATTATAATTCTCCATGTTTTAATAACTTTGGATTATAAAAAATATCCCCTTATACTTTATGCCCTTTATACTTTTTATCTTAAAATACAATGTATATGTTGTTTTAAAATAACAACATATAAATTTGCATAAAATTATAAGTATCAAAATTTTTATTATATAATGCTCAATAAGCGACTTATTTATTTCATTTTTTAAAATTTAAACTATGTGGACACAAGTTTACATTTTAAATACTGCTAAATTACCAAAAACGAAATATAATTATCAAATTGTAAACACGGGTTACTTTAATATAAAAATAAATATACGCGATCAGATTTATAACAACGACTCATGTAATTTTATTTATTTATATATGATATCTAGAAAACATTTTTAAAAAACTTTGGGAAAGATACTTTAACTTTATCGTGATTGCTAGTAAACTTGCATCTTGTATACAACATAATATCAAGAAGAAATTTAAATAACAACATCAACATATTTGTCACTAAATAAAATTAAATCTTGAGTTACCTAATGTAAATTTTCTACAAATATTTTACCAAATTCTAATAGATATTAACGATAATGAAAACTCACAGATAAGATTAGTTGACTTGATCACAATTCTTATGGGCAAATTTTATATGTGTATATACTTAACTAAAAAGTTAAAATAAATTTGATTTAGGTGTAAACTTCAAGCATGTCATTTAAACTTATAACTATATTATTATACGAATTACCTTTAAAGAAACAATATTCAAGATTACGTAACTTTTTTTTTGTCAAACCTCGCACAAGACGGATATTATAACTAAGACACCAATATGATTATTCTAACCATTGACTTGCTAAAAAAAAAAAAAAAAAAAAAACTCCACCAAAATTATTATATTAATCATTGATTTGTTTATTTATTTTATCTTTTAGTTATTATTAGTTAATCTTTGTTTATTTTATAATTTTCTTTCTTTTGTTTGTTTATTTACTTTTATAGTTATTTTTTACTTTTGCTATATAATTTATATATTTTAATTTTGTCATATACATATACATACTTATATATAAGTAAATAATTTTCTGAATACGATAATAATATTCGCGAAACACATTTTAACCTTTGTGCAATGTCGCTTAATATAATGGTTACTATTCACATGAGCAATCACAATTGTCTCATGTGGTTCCGATTATGGTGGACTCGACCAAAATGGAAACTCATAGTGCAACCTTCGACATTTCCTACATGAGTTATACTTATAATTTTAATTTTGTTTATAACTTTTTAATTTTGTTTTCAAGAATGTTTATATCTGCTCCTTTAAAGGATCTAGGAGTTGTTTATTAAGATATAACAAGCATATTTGCTCGCGCTTTCTTCTGGGGCAATATGTTATGTGTTATTTTATTCTCCGTGTGCTTAAAGTTGTGGCAACATGAGAAGTTAAATTATTAAGGGCAAATTGCAAGGTATTAAAGTTAGACATTTCAATTAAGATTTCTTTTTTTTGATAAAAAGGTACCCAACAAATTTTTTGGCGGATTTGGTTTTTACTAACGTTAACTCACTTCATTAGTATATTACATGTTTAGTCCTCGAATTTGTATAATCAATTCATGCAACATCTAAAAAATTTGAATTGTGTTTTACATGTTTGTCCTCAATTTGTAATATTTCATTCAACATCCAAAAAATTTTCAAAAAAAAGTTTGAAAAAAATTGAAAATTCTATTCAAAATTTTGAAAATTCTTTTTGAAAGTTTTGAAAATTTATTCAAAATTTTGAAAATTCTTTTGAAAGTTTTGAAAATTTATTCAAAATTTTGAAATTTTAAAATCTAGAAAAAATTTCGAAATTTTGAAAATTTTTTTTCTAATAGAATTTTTTCTAAAATTTTGTTTTTTTTTTAAATTTCGAATAGAATTTTTTTCAAATTTTTTTTCTAAAATCGAATAGAATTTTCAAAAATTTTCAAAAACTTTCAAAGTTTTCAAAAGAATTTTCAAGATTTTTCAAAATTTTCAAAAAGAATTTTCAATTTTTTCAAACTTTGTTCAAAATTTTCAAAAAGAATTTTCAAAATTTTCGAATAGAATTTTCAATTTTTTTTTTCAAACGTTGTAAAAAAATTTTCAAAATTTTCGAGATTTTTCAAAATTTTTTAAAATTTTCAAAATTTTTCGAAAAGAATTTTTAAAATTTTTTTTGGATGTTGAATGAAATATTATACAAATTCGAGGACCGAACATGTAAAAAACAATTCAAATTTTTTTTGGATGTTGCATGAAATGACTATACAAATTCAAGGACTAAACATGTAATATACTAACAAAGTGAGTTAATGAACGTTAGTAAAAAACCCAAATTCGCCAAAAAATTTTGTTGGGTACCTTTTTATGCAAGAAAAAAAGTAGAATACCTTAATTAGAAATGGACCATAACTTTGATGTTTTTTTATGCCATTTGCCCGACTATTAATTATGGTCACATTTGTAGCTAACATGGTTGTACTTCCTACATGAGGAATATGGTTGTACTTTGTTGATACAAAAGTTCTGCTCTCGCTTGAGCTCTTGCCTTGCACCAATTGCCGATTGTTACTTGAGACCCAAGCACTAAGAGATGTAAAACACCGTTAGGCTCACGTGGGATTGTCTCCCACGATTATCCTCCCATGAGAAGTAAGTAATCGGTTTAGGTTTAAGGAGTATTAGGTTATGAGATCGCACCTTAAACGAGGATATGATTCCTTTATATACGCATCGAAATCCTTGTTGGTTCCGTGTTCCTCAACCTTCGCGATCCCACCTTAGTCGGTTGGGAATGATTATCTTCCTATTTTAGAAGATATCTGATATCTATTCCATGAATTTCGGCTTGGACCTTCGGCCCAAACACTAGTAGGCTTAGCCCGTTGCAATGCACCAAGTTAGTATTGACTTTAGTCGGGTCCGTGACCCGAAATAGACTATACGCCATCATGTCCCCCGGCCTAGTATGAGTGCGTAATCACGGATGCTAGACTAATTAGCGAGTCCATAAAAATAAACAAGCGTAGCTAAGAAGCTAAATAAGTAACGCCTTGATACATTGAAACCAAATTTTTAAGAAAGAAAAGAGGCACCTCGTAATCGGGAAAGGTAATCGCACCGTGTCCCATCAAATAATCCGAACCACATATTTAGGGTTGGTGGGGTCCACGTGTCGATCATCGCGTGAGTGGAAGGTTATATAATCCTTCACCTCATTTTCACCGCTTTACACACAAGAAAAACGCTATCCGCCATTATCATACCTTCAAACACTTCTCACCGCATACCGATTATCCCCAGGTAACCACGCCGCGCTTTGTTTTTTTATTATAACAATACCATGGTTAAGGAATTATCGGATTTACATCGATATAACGGAGGAGGAGTCGGCGGTAAGCGTCGATTATTACATCCCAGTCGGTGCATCCGAAATTCCGGTGCGGATGCGTCGATAGCGGATTTCCGATGGAGGATTGGGGTATACACGCGATTTTTGAATTCGCCAATCAACGATACCCTATCGCTATTCTTAAGTGACGTGTTAAATTACTACCGTGATACACTTATCCCAACAGACAGATATATGGCGTAACTAACCAATTTCGAGGTGAACTCGCCACCTATTGGCTATTAAACCCATTAATCCACCTTTTTCCACAGATTTTACCACACCACGTGGTCAAATGGGTGGGTTTTTTCAAGCGCCCGGTCACTTCAATGTTATACGAGAAGTTGGATGCGCTCGTAAATTGAGGGAAACCTTTTTCGGGTTGACGACGCGCGCTTCCGTCAGATTTTGAATTTTACTCTAAGGGACACTACCAAAGGACGAGCGCCCCCACGGATCATACAATGCCGAGGATGCGAATAATAAATGCGAACCGCATTCGATTAACCCTATCCCGAGGAGTTCTTGGTGCGATGGCACTCGAGCCATAACTATTTTGGCAATCCGTAAGTTCCTATCTTCTTGGCGCCAATGGTCGTGGTGGGTGCTCATGCTTTGCACTCGCTTGAGTAAGTTTTTCACCGCTTTGTTCTTCGTGACTTATCATGAACTATTTGTGTTTCTTTGTTGTTGCAGAGATGGACCTGCTTAGCGCCAGCACCGCAAACCGATCGATGTAGAGGTGGGAACACGACCATTGAAAGAAGGGGAAGAGCCCGTGCTTGTTACGGGAGCAGGGCGTACCCTGGTATTGGATCTAGCTGAGGCGGGGGAAAGTTCATCAGTGGCGCTGCAAGCAACTCCTTTACAGAGTGTGCCTAGTTCTACAGTTCCTTCGCCTCCAGTGCAACCGACGCCCGTAGCGGAAGAGCAGGTGGAGGAAAAGGAGGAAGAAACTAAGGACCTGGAGCGCAAGAGAATGCGCAGATGGCGATGGCGCCGCTACTTCGAAAGAAGCGCCCATTGTATTTAATGCGGAGTCCTCTTCAGTGATGTCGCTCGTCGCCCACCATCACCGACCTATCTATCCCTACGTAAGTATCCTTACGAGATTATGTATCGCATGTCTCATGATATTACCGAATAACCGCTTATGTCTTGTCATGTTTTGCGATTTGAGCAATCCGCAGAGTCGCCACCAAGGATAGTCCTGCAATCTCCTCTGCTTACAGATCCGAACCGCACAACAATCGATGCGGAGATGCCCGCCGCAGACGCATCAGAAAGGGCATGGAGGAGTCAAGCGCAGGTGTCAAGCACCAAGCTTCAGGTGGAGAAGCTTAGGTCAATTTTGGGGAGAAACCCAAAGTGCTCAAAAGACCGTGTTATTGCGTTGTTGAGTCGCAGCCCGCTGCTAAGGCCGAGATCGAGAGCTTGGCGCGATGCTCGTAAGCAAGCAAGCGAAAGATGGCGCTATCGAGTTAACTAAACCAGAGCATGCCGAGGCTTCCGTACAACTGCATGTAATCGGGCCTTGAAATACTTGGAAAAGGTAAAGATGAGATGATCGCACAGCTTGAAGATTTTGGTTCTAGTGTCAAGGCTGCCTTGAAGCACAAGAGATGAAGCCGCAGTAATCGAAAGCATAGAGTATGACGAGGAGTTGTATCCCCAACTCCGCCCACTATTGCCGAGCGCCGATGGCTCATAAGCCATGGCTTGCGCCTTGCCGCGCTTACCACTACTGGAATCCAAGGAAGTAGCGGACGCGTCGGGGTTGTTCAGTGTGCCTCGAGCGTGGTAGTGAGAAGCAATGAAAAGTCGCATGAGGCGTGTCTTCTAAAGGTGCCTTTGGAGAAGGTGCCTGGGTATAATGCGCAGGCGTATACTGAGCTGGTGTCTGCCATGGAGAGGTTGAAGTCTCTAGAGTTTCCAAGGATTTCTGAATTGGAGCGCGACCAAGACTATCCGATTGGGGTAATAATGGAGGGGTTGACTTTGGCTAAGCACCGTGCTGAGGATGCAGAGACGCAACTAGATTACTTTTTGAAGCCCAACGAGTCCCAGTTGCAGGTACCTGTTTTTGCTCGCCCTCGTGATATCTTGAACCCGTTTGCGCTGGAAAAAGAAGTTCCGTTGACGCAGGTTTTGGAAGCCCATGCCACAAGGCTCGCTAAGAAGAAGGGTATCAAAGGTAAAGCCATTTTGTGTGGTGTTGGCGCGGCGCATCTCCCTCGTTCTGACGGGGTGCCTGTGAATGTCGCCACAGTATCTCGTCGGGACTCTAATTTGTTAAAGAGGTTGAACGAGATTAGTGAGTCGAAAAACCACGAAGGTGGCTCTTCCCTTGAGCGTTGTAATAACTGGTAGGTTTATATGGTGTAAAGTAACAAGCTTTTTGTAATAAATAACTAAGTATAATGTTTGTAGCATAGTCGTATATGTTGTGTGACGCAAAATACTCATAATTTTTGTTAAATAAAATGCTCGAAATGCATCAAAATGAAAATATCTCAAAAGTGCATTTTATATGTTTGCAAAATGTTCAAAATCGGATGAAAACGAGCAAAGTTTGCATATTTGGCGCTTCACCCCCAGACTTTCGAGAAAATGGCAAAATCGGTCCCTAGGCATTTATTTTATAAGAAAAGTCACCAAGGTCCCTTTTAAATCATAAGTTGTCAAATTTAGTCCTTTGGTGAAAAGTTCCAAAATATTTGAGAAATTACGCTTTTGGTCCCTGGATTTTAAAATGGTCATAATTAATCCTTGGAATTTCAAAAGTGTCAAAATTAGCCCTTGGTCTATTTAAGATTGGCAAGACCAACCCTTGGACTACATCTTCATAAATTACAGTTTGGTCCCTAGAATTTCTAATTTTACAAATATGGTCCTTGTGTTATTATTTCCACTGCTTAAACGGACCCTTGACCAACTGATGGTAAATCCCTTGCCCAAATCCATTACCCAAATCAATATCCACTACCTCTTCCCGTTTACCCAAACCCCCATACCCACGTTTGAAATAATATTACCCCCCCTTTCCTGTCTTCCCGACATCCTTGTGCACCACCAACCACCTCCACTTTGTCCCCTACTCCACACCTTGTCTCCCCCCTCACCTAACATACAAATCGCATTTAATGCACCTTGTCCTGTCTAAGATATCAAAACCATTTTGGCGCCAAAACCAAATCAATGGCTAAGATGAGCTCAAGACATCCAATGGATGAGATTATTCTTTGGAAGTGATCGAGAGGAGAGAGAAGACATGTTTGGTGCATAAAAGAAGGAGAGAAGCAAAGGAAGAGAGTACTTAGATTATTTTTCTAAAATGTATGTCGTTTTTAAGTTTTCATGTCTTACTAGTTTCTCAACCTGTAATATCAAGTTAATTTGTATCAATCTCAAGTATTTCGGTGTAGTTCAACTTGTTTCAAGAATCAATTCAAGTTAATGATATAATTCCACATTTTATGTCCACTGTTGAAATTTTCATTTTCAAAATCATGTGTCAAAGCTTTCAAGAGCTCAACTTTAAGCTTCAACAAGCTTATATAAGCTCATTACAAGATTTTACAAGCTTGTATTCAAGTTTCAATCACTTTTGAATATTGGTCAAAGAAAGTCAACATGGGGCAAAAATGATGCGTAGTGGATATGTGTTGGTTCAAAGCTAGATTTGGGTTAGTTTAGAACTCATTGGGTTGGTTTAGATAGGTAGTGGTTCATTGGTTCAGTTTCAAGCCATTGTGGCTAAGGACCCTTTGTAAGTTATTCTCAAGTTCTTGCATAATCTTTGTTTGTAGTCAACAATAGTGTTTATCATTAATTAGGATGTATTAGGTTAGTTAAAATCGGTTTAATCAAAATTATTAGCTAAGCTAGGTGTTAAGCTCGGTTTGAGTTCATATCGATGTCAAAGGGGTGTTTGGATTGCTTGATAAAGCTGCTTCAAAGTCGTCTTGATCTAAGATTTTGTTGTTTCATCTCTAATATCACTAGTCTAGTCATCTCGGTCTTAATTTACATAAGTTTTTTACAAAAGTCAAAATAAGCTTTAATCTTTCTTGTTTGCTTATCTGTTGGAACCACCACACAAATCAATTCAAATGGGTTAAAAGTTGATAAACTAGCTTGACAAACTTTCATTTCATCAAATTATATCCTAATCATCCAACTTTTGCTTCTAAATCTCATTAAAGTCAAAGTGATAAAGCTGCTTTCAAAGTCAAACCCGTGTTAAAATCAGATTATCGCAGATCTTGCGAGATCTTTGCATGATGCTTGTTTTAAGTAGTTAAGGTCTCATCTTTGGTCCATTTGTAGTTTGATGGGTGGTCTATAAGGCCACATATCTGCTTTTGGCTAAAGCTTTTCGAGAAGCTTGTGCATAAGCTCAAACATAAGACATGTTCACTTGTTTTGCTTATAAAATCGGTTAGCTTATAATCTTATGCATCTGCTTATTTGAAGATAGGAGTAGCTTAATTTAGTTGATTTTAGCTTATTTCAGTATAATATAGCTTAAGTACAAGTTTGGTGGCTTAATTTGTTGTTTAGCTTATTTAAAAGTGCTTATTTGAATCTAGTTAACACTGCACCCTTAATTCTTACACATAAGCGAGATATTTCTTATTTTTCATAGATTTAGATTAAGATTTTAGACTTTTCCTGAATTTTTCTTTAATTTTGGTCACTTGTTTAGTATTTTTCTTATTTAAAATAGTTTTAATCACTTTTAATTAGCTTTAATTGCAAATAATTAAGAAAAGTTCCAAAAAATAATTTTTCAATTTTCCCAGTTTAAGAAAAATATAAAAGCATAAAAAGATTTTCCTTATTTTTCCCTTTTTATTTGGTATTTTTCACAATTTAAATTAGATTAAAATAGTTTTAAATTAGTAGAAAATAGAAAATAATCGAAAAATATAAAAATAGTTTTGAAAATTCTATTTTGATATTTTAGATTTTTCTAAGTCAAAATTTTATTTTTCTAGCTTTGTTTCATATTTTCTTGTATTTTAGGTTATTATTTAATAGTTAAAAATAGTTTTAATTAGATAATTAGTTATAAAATAATTTTCTTTTTCTATAAATTTTCTTTTATCATTAGGTTTGTAAAATATCATTTTCATATTTTTAGGATTAATATTGTGTAAGTTTCACATTTTAATTTACGCTATTACGTAGTTTTAATTCGCTTTAATAAAACATAAAATCAAAACATCATTTTGCATATAGTGATAGCGTTTATTTAATATTTTTTTATCTTTTAATTTCCTTTAATTTGCATTTAAGCCTCTGTAATTTGTTGGCTTTTTCTCATAGTTATAATATTCGCATTCCTCTTTTCGCTCAAATTCCTCGATCACTATACGTTTGATAATCCATTGCATAGCTCATTGGGACATAACGACCCGGGAAACACTATACTCCCGATCTTCATTGCATTCGTGCTTAAACCGCTTTAAGTTTCTTACGGTTGGCCATTCACAAGTGGTCACTTGAGTGAGAAAACTTGACGGTTGGGACGGATCAAATTTTACGCCACGGGAGTCAGGCCGACTATCTTCCGCTTAGCGATTAGTTGTTTAATTGTCTTCTGTTCATTAGCATATTAGTAATTTGAATACTCACTCATTTGTTTATATCATCCATATATATATATATATATATATCCATATTTTCTTATAAAAATCCAAAACCCAAAAAAAATTAAAAACGTATAAAACACAAAAATATTTTTCCTTTTGTTTCTATATATGTATCAAAATAAAAATACAAAAGATTTGTCGCTTTCTTTAATAATAACAACATAAAAGATTACCACAAGAAACCAAGGCAATTGCACTACCTAACTGGGGTGCGACCATAATAAGTTCCCGAACTAAAGATTTAAAACTTGCCTTTGTGTCCTTGTGATTGGTGTACCTTTTTCAAAGAAGCCATTCATATTGTGATTATTGGTTAAGTTCATCGTTGTTTTGCCTCGATTTTGTGTTAATTGATTTTGTTGTGATATCTACTTGTCGAACCGTAAAACCCATAAAGATTCTTCTCACCCCAATTTTAATAAAACGCCTTCATAATTCCCATTCTCATCCGAAAGATTTTCATAATTCCCATTTCTCTCCTTAACTCGAGTTTCCTTAGAGTTAACTCTAGTGTATGCGCACTCGCTCTTCTAGATCCGTGAGCCCATTTCGTGAGCTTGTCAAGATTCCAAGAAGGCGTGTCAGTAGACTTCTGCTTCCATCGATCGGATCGAGATCCGGATCGCTCACACTACTTCCGCTATCATGGCGGAAGAACGCCTATGTGTGAGCTTCTCCAGCACACCCATCGACGGGTATGGAGATGTTATCGTTGTACCAGCCATTGTGGTGAAAATTTTGAACTCAAAACCGGTTATCAATCTTGTAACCTCAAATCAATTCTACGGTTTTGAGCGGATGATCCTCATGCTCATATTCGATGGTTTAACAAGATTGCATCTACCATCAAATACAAGAATGTCCCTCACCGATGTTTGTTAAGCTTCTTCATTCCCATTTTCTCTTGAGGGCAAGCCCGGATTTGGCTTGAAAAACAACCCCTCGCCTATTGAGACATGGGAAGATCCGTGAAGAAATTTGTGAATGAATTCTATCCACCTTCCAAAACCACGAGTCTTAAAATGAAATCATCAAGTTCACTCGTAAGTTTGATGAACCCTTCAATGAATCGTGGGATCGTTTTAAGGAATTGCTTCGCAAATGTCCTCACCACGGTTTCTCCGAGTTGATGCAACTCGATACTTTCTATAATGGAGTGAGTCAATCGATCAAGATTCTCTCAATTCCTCCGCGGAGGAAATTTCCTGAGCAAAATCACAAAGAAGCTTTAGCGATCATTGAAAACAAGTCTAAAGTCCGCCTTGCACGAAGCAAGCCGATTGTTTCCCAAGTCGGTGTTGGTCCTTCTTCTTCATCGCCTGTGAGTCGGTCTAGCACCGATGCTAAGATTGACAAACTCACGGAAGCTATCCAAGCTTTGGTTCTTCCAACCAAAAGAAAGTCTTTTTCCACAAACTTCACCTCCTGTTGAAGTTAAGAAAGTGGAAGTCTCAGGTTACTGTGGTGGCCCCATGCTTATTACAATCGTATGGCCACCGATGGTAACCCTTTGAAGCCAATGTGGCGGATGTCTAATCAAGGAGGCAATCAATATCGTGCTCTCTAGAGACCCGAACCACCGCCCTAACCACTACCTCGACCTCCGGTTTCAATCAAACCGTAATCGTAATCGAATAGACCAAACCAAGGTTTTCAAAACCAAGGTAATTTCACCAAAACAACGGTTTTCAAAATCGAATCAAAATTTCCAACACCAAGGAAATTTCAATAGAAACCAGTGTCGTGGAAATTTCAACCAAGGGTATTTTCATGGCAATAATCAAGGAAATTTTCAAAATCAAGGCCCTAATCCTAACAATAGAGGCGAAATTTTCTGTGCAAACTCAAGCCATTGTTCCAACTGGACCATCATCGATGAGTTGTTGAAACAATTCATGAAATCCCAAGAAGAAATGAATCGGTTGTTGGTTAGCCGATTGTCGACATTAAGAAGTCTTTAAATGATCGACCCTCGCCTCGTGTACTTTACCTAGCAACACGATCGCTAATCCGAGGGGCGATGCAAAGCGATCACAACCGAAGTGGTGCTTCTTATGCCGGACCCGCTATTCCTACTACCTCTTCTTCCTCTCTCCCGGGGTAGTGGAAAGCGAACCCGAGGCGACAAAGGACAAGGAACTTCCTACTAATAACGGAGGTACCAAGAATGTCCATCCTCGTGTTGTCCCCAAAACCAAGACCAATCTCGAGTTGTTTTGAACCTCCGGATGGTAACCCTAAATCCAAAACTTCTATTCCTTACCCTCACGTTTACATGAGCAAAGCTCCGAGAAAGCTAGTCATCGATGGAAAAATTCTTTCAAATTTTCCAAGAACTTCATTTTGACATAAGCTTCATGGATGCCATCATGTTGATGCCCAAGTTTGCATCTACTCTAAACACATGTTGAGCAACAAGGAAAACCTTGTTTGAAATGGCTAAGACTCCTTTGAACGAAAATTGCTCGGCGGTTGTTGAAAAAGCTTCCCGAGAAGCTAGGAGATCCCGGAAAATTTCTTCTTCCTTGTGTTTTCCCAGGATGATTGAATGCTTTGCCTTTGCCGATCTTGGTGCAAGCATCAATCGATGCCTTATTCATGTGGAAGAAACTTTCTCTCCGGAACTTATTCCCACCGCATGACTCTTGAGCTTGCGATCGTTCTATCTCGCGTCCTCTTGGCATCGCCGAGGATGTATTCGTGAAAGTAGGAAAGTTCCATTTTCCAAATGACTTTGTGGTTGTTGATTTCGATGTCGATCCTCGGTTCCCTCATTGTTGGAAGAGGATTCCCGAGAACGGGCGTGCTCTCATTGATGTATTTGAGCAAGAAATCACTTTACGTGTGGGTAATGAAGTCATACCTTTAACCTCGATCAAACTTCAAGGTACTCCTCAAATTATGATCTTGAATCAATTAATCGAGTCGATTTAATTGATATTGCTTCAAAGGAGTACTCCCAAGAGTTTCTTGCTTATCTTCATAATTCTCGAGTGGAGATTCCACCACATCTTCTCAACCTATCATTGCCGACTCTTCCCCTCTCACTCCGTTTGAGGGAGGTGACTTCTCCGGAAGAGATCGATGAATTTCTTGTTATGATGAATCAATTCCGCTTTGGAATTGATGGTGTTTATGATTCGGAGGAGATATTCTTTATCTTGAGCAATTGCTTAATGAAGATCCATTACCTTCACTCCTCCGAAAGAAATCACGATTGAGGAAATCAAATCAAGACAAACTTCTATCAAGAATTTCCCGAGGTTGAACTTAAGGACCTACCTCCTCATCTCGAGTATGCATTCTTGGAGGGTGATGATAAATTACCCGTCATAATTGCTAAAGACTTAACCGAGGAGGAGAAAATTGCTCTCATAAAGGTCTTGAAGTCACACAAGCAAGCAATTGCTTGGAAACTCTCCGACATTAAGGTATCAACCCCGAGTTTTGTACTCACAAAATCTTAATGGAGGATGACTTCAAACCAAAGAATTCAACATCGATAAGGGTGAATCCTAAGATTCATGAGGTTATCAAACAAGAGGTTCTCAAACTTCTTGATGCCGGTTTGATTTACCCGATCTCGATAGTCCTTGGGTTAGCCCAATTCATTGCGTTCCAAAAAGGGTGGCATTCTCGTTGTCACAAATGAAGAAAACGAGTTAATTCCAACTCGATTGGTTACGGATGGCGTGTGTATTGACTATCGTAAGTTAAACGAAGCCACCAGAAAGACCATTTTCCTCTACCCTTCATGGACCGATGCTTGAGAGATTAGCGAGGAACGAGTACTATTGTTTCCTTGATGGTTTCTCGGGTTACTTTCAGATCCCCATTGATCCGCTGGATCAAGAAAAACCACATTCACCGCCCATACGGGACGTTTGCCTACGACGTATGCCTTTTGGCCTATGTAATGCTCCCGCACGCTCCAACGATGTATGATGGCCATTTTCCACGACATGATCGGGGAAACTATGGAGGTGTTTATGGATGACTTCTCGGTCATTGGGGACTCATTTCAGACATGTCTCTCCCATTTAGACAAAATGCTAAAACGGTGTGAAGACACCAATCTATGTCTAAATTGGGAGAAGAGCCACTTTATGGTCAAAGAAGGCATAGTCCTTGGCCATAAGATTTCCAAAAACGGGATTGAGGTAGATAGAGCAAAAGTTGATGTTATTGCTAAATTGCCTCATCCTACTACCGTCAAAGGTATTAGGAGTTTTCTAGGTCATGCCGGTTTTATCGTAGATTCATTCAAGATTTCTCTAAAATCGCTCGACCTATGACCCATCTTCTCGAAAAGATGCTCCTTTTATCTTCTCTCCCGAGTGCATCAAGCTTTTGAAACATTAAAGAAAAAGCTTACGGAAGCACCCATTCTAGTTGCCCCGATCGACTTACCCTTTGAGCTCATGTGCGATGCAAGTGATTTTGCTATCGGTGCGCCTTGGGGCAACGCAAAACCAAGCATTTTCACCTATCCACTACGCAAGCAAAACTATGATCAAGCTCGGACCCATTACACCACTACGTAAAAAGAATTATTAGTCGTGGTGTATGCGTTTGAGAAGTTTCGACCATACCTTATCTTGACCAAATGCGTGGTGTATACGGATCACTCGGCTCTCAAATATCTCTTTGCAAAACAAGATGCAAAGCCGAGATTGCTCCGTTGGGTTCTCCTCCTGCAAGAATTTGATATCATTATTCGTGATAAAAAGGAGCCGAGAACCCGGTCACGATCATCTCGTCCCGATTAGAGAACCCTCACCAAAATGTGTTCGAGAAAAGGAAATAAATGAAACATTTCCTCTCGAAACACTCAATGTGGTTTCTTTTCGTGAGACTCTTCTACCCCATGGTTTCTTCGACTTTGCAAATTACCATGCGGGTAACTTTGTGGTGAAAGGATGTCGTCCCAACGTAAAAATAAATTCTTTAAAGATGTGAAACATTATTTACGGGACGACCCTACTTGTTTAAAATTTGCGCGGATCAAGTCATCCGGCGATGTGTATATGGTCGAAGCTATTGACATTCTCAAAGCTTGCCATTACGACCCACTGGGGACATCATAGCCCCAACTACACCGCCAAGAAGGTGTTTGATTCCGATTCTATTGGCCCACGATCTATAAGGATGCCCATGAATTTGTCAAAACACGTGACGCTTGTCAACGTCACGGAATATCTCATAAAGAAATGAAATGCCGCAAAACGCCATTCAAGTGTGTGAGATTTTGACATATGGGGCATTGACTTTATGGGCCATTTCCTTCTTCCGTGGTAACAAATACATACTCGTGGCGTTGACTACTTGTCAAAATGGGTTGAAGCTAAGCTTTACCCACCAACGATGCCCGAGTTGTTGTGAAATTCTTGAAATCTCTATTTGCTAGGTTTGGAACTCCACGAGCCATAATCGGTGATCGTGGTACGCATTTTGCAATGACCAATTTGATAGAGTCATGCAAAAGTATGGTGTAACTCACCGCCTCTCTCTGCGCTGCACCACCCACAAACAAGTGGGCAAGTGGAAGTTTCTAACCGGGGATAAAAGAATCTTGAGAGGACGGTTGGCGAAAACCGTGCCTCTTGGTCGGATAAGCTAGATGACGACTGGGCCTTCCGTGACACTTACAAAACACCCATCGGTGCACTCCATACAAGCTAGTGTACGGAAGGCATGTCATCTGCCGGTTGAGCTCGAGCACAAGGCATACCGGGCCTTGAAGCATGCTAACTTTGATATTCAGACGGTGGTGATCATCGGAAAGTTCAAATGAATGAATTAAATGAACTCCGTGATCAAGCTTACGAGAACTCTTTGATCTACAAACAAAAGACAAAGAAGATTCATGACTCAAAATCAAGAACCGCGTTTTCAACGTTGGTGATCGAGTCCTTCTTTTCAATTCAAGATTGAAGATTTTCTCGAAAGCTCAAGTCCCGTTGGTCCGGTCCATTTACTATCGCTAAGGTTTATCCTTATGGTACCATTGAGTTATCTCAACCCGATGGTCCTAATTTTAAAGTGAATGGTCATCGAGTGAAGCATTACTTTGGAGAGGACATTCCATCCATGGTTGTCCCGGACTTACAAACTTTCCCATGAACCAATGAATGCGGGATCGAGTCAAGCTAGCGACTCGGGAATCAAAAACAAGAGATGCCATATGGGTTGTCACCCATATTTCGAAATGTCTCAAGTTTGTTACGGTTAGCCATTCACAAGTGGCTAGCTTGTGTGACAAAACTTGACATTTTAGCTTCTTCTTTCTACTTTCTACCACCCTAGTGTGGGGGGGTTGCCCACATGTTTTGTATATAAGTCTTTAAAAAAAAAAAAAAAAAAAAAAATCTTCTTTCTAAATAATGGCCGTAGTATTTCCCTTTACGTTCTTTGTTTCGGCATAACATGCAGGTACTTTGAATATTGAGGGCAATATTCATTTCTAGTGTGGGGATTCTCACTAATTTTATCATGTAATTATACCACCCAATTCCCGTTTTTGGCCAAAATTTTTTTGGAGTAAGTGTTTTACACTTACTCAATTGGTTATCGATCCGCCTTGTCTAATAAACAAAAGGATTGGCTAATCCAGAGCAAACGGCTCTTGGTAAAGATATCTCAAATCCGTTTACGGCTTGCAATTTGCCCAAAATTGTATGGTATTCACCACCATATCCTTAAAAGTGAAGAGTTGGCTAGCCCGCAAGTTTATGGCTTGTGGTAAAGGCGGTGGAAAAACCATAATTGGTAATCACTCACCAAAGATAATATTGATAATTTATCTAAGAGTTGGCTAGTCCGTAGCAAACGGCTTTTGGTAAAGACAAATCAAATCCGTTGGAAGTCGGTGGTTTGCTCAAAATCACATGGTTATCGGTGTACCATGGTTCTTACTTGAACTAAAACATTTGGCTACTCCGAGTAATGGCTTTTGGTAAAGAGATGAAATCCATTAGTTTTTCTCAAAAGATTGCTAGGGACTAGCAATAGTTTAGTGTGGGGATTGATGAGTGTGTAAATACTCATCATTTTAATCAATCTGAATCGCAAAACGTTTAAAATGCTCGAAATGCATCAAAATACCGAAAATATCTCAAAAGTGCATTTTATATGTTTCGGATGCAAAATGTTCAAAATCGATGAAAAATGAGCAAAGTTTGCATAATTGGCGCTTCACCCCCGACTTTCGGAAAATGGCAAAATCACCCCTAGGCACTTATTTTATAAGAAAAATCACCAAAGGTCCTTTTGAAATCATAAGTTGTCAAATTTAGTCCTTTGGTGAAAAGTTCCAAAAGTTTTGAGAAATTTCAGTTTTGGTCCTGGATTTTAAAATGGTCATAATTAATCCTTGGAATTTCAAAAGTGTCAAAATTAGCCCTTGGTCTATTTAAGATTGGCAAGACCAACCCTTGGACTACATCTTCATAAATTACAGTTTGGTCCCTAGAATTTCTAATTTTACAAATATGGTCCTTGTGTTATTATTTCCACAAACCAAACGGACCCTTGTATAATCCAAGCCCAAATAAATCCCTTGGCCCAAATCCATTACCCGGTCCAATATCCACTACCCAACCCGTTTAACCAACCCATATACCCATGTTTAAAATAATATTACCCCGCCCCTTTCCCTGTCTTCCCGACATCCTTGTCTGCAACCTCCACCTCCAACACCTCCACTTTGTCCCCTACTCCACACTTGTCTCCCCTCCTCACCTAACATACAAATCGCATTTAATGCACCTTGTCCCTCTAAGATATCAAAACCATTTTGGCGCCAAAACCAAATCAATGGCTAAGATGAGCTCAAGACATCCAATGGATGAGATTATTCTTTGGAAGTGATCGAGAGAGAGAGAAGACATGTTTGGTGCATAAAAGAAGGAGAGAAGCAAAGGAAGAGAGTACTTAGATTATTTTTCTAAAATGTATGTCGTTTTAAGTTTTCATGTCTTACTAGTTTCTCAACCGTAATATCAAGTTAATTTGTATCAATCTCAAGTATTTCATTGTAGTTCAACTTGTTTCAAGAATCAATTCAAGTTAATGATATAATTCCACATTTTATGTCCATTGTTGAAATTTTCATTTTCAAAATCATGTGTCAAAGCTTTCAAGAGCTCAACTTTAAGCTTCAACAAGCTTATATAAGCTCATTACTGACATTTACAAGCTTGTATTCAAGTTTCAATCACTTTTGAATATTGGTCAAAGAAAGTCAACATGGGGCAAAAATGATGCGTAAGTGGATATGTGTTGGTTCAAAGCTAGATTTGGGTTAGTTTAGAACTCATTGGGTTGGTTTAGATAGGTAGTGGTTCATTGGTTCGTGTTTCAAGCCATTGTGGCTAAGGACCCTTTGTAAGTTATTCTCAAGTTCTTGCATAATCTTTGTTTGTAGTCAACAATAGTGTTTATCATTAATTAGGATGTATTATGGTTAGTTAAAACCCGTTTAATCAAAATTATTAGCTAAGCTAGGTGTTAAGCTCGGTTTGAGTTCATATCAATGTCAAAAGGGTGTTTGGATTGCTTGATAAACTGTCTTCAAAGTCGTCTTGATCTAAGCTTTTTGTTGTTTCGCCTCTAATATCACTAGTCTAGTCATCTCGGTCTTAATTTACATAAGTTTTTTTTACAAAAGTCAAAATAAGCTTTAATTTGCTCTTGTTTGCTTATCTGTTGGAACCAATCCACACAAATCAATTCAAATGGGTTAAAAGTTGATAAACTAGCTTGACAAACTTTCATTTCATCAAATTATATCCTAATCGGTCAACTTTTGCTTCTAAATCTCATTAAAGTCAAAGTGATAAACTGCTTTTCAAAGTCAAACCCGTGTTAAAATCAGTTTATGCAGATCTTGCGAGATCTTGCATGATTGCTTGTTTTAAGTAGTTAAGGTCTCATCTTTGGTCCATTTGTAGTTTCTGGGTGGTCTATAAGGCCACATATCTGCTTTTGGCTAAAGCTTTTACGAGAAGCTTGTGCATAAGCTCAAACATAAGACACATTCACTGCTTTGCTTATAAAATCGCTTAGCTTATAATCTTATGCATCTGCTTATTTGAAGATAGGAGTAGCTTAATTTAGTTGATTTTAGCTTATTTCAAGATAATATAGCTTAAGTACAAGTTTGGTGGCTTAATTTGTTGTTTAGCTTATTTAAAAGTGCTTATTTGAATCTAGTTAACACTGCAACCCTTAATTCTTACACATAAGCAGCATATTTCTTATTTTTCATAGATTTAGATTAAGATTTTAGACTTTTCCTGAATTTTTCTTTAATTTTGGTCACTGTTTAGTATTTTCTTATTTAAAAATAGTTTTAATCACTTTTAATTAGCTTTAATTGCAAATAATTAAGAAAAGTTCCAAAAATAATTTTTCAATTTTCCCAGTTTAAGAAAAATATAAAAAGCATAAAAAGATTTTTCCTTATTTTTCCCTTTTTATTTGGTATTTTCACAATTTAAATTAGATTAAAATAGTTTTAAATTAGTAGAAAATAGAAAATAATCGTAAAAATATAAAATAGTTTTGAAAATTCTATTTTGATATTTTAGATTTTTCTAAGTCAAAATTTTATTTTTCTAGCTTTGTTTCATATTTTCTTGTATTTTAGGTTATTATTTAATAGTTAAAAATAGTTTTAATTAGATAATTAGTTATAAAAATAATTTTCTTTTTCTATAAATTTTCTTTTATCATTAGGTTTGTAAAATATCATTTTCATATTTTTAGGATTAATATTGTGTAAGTTTCACATTTTAATTTGTACGCGTACGTAGTTTTTAATTCGCTTTTAATAAAACATAAAATCAAAAACATCATTTTGCATATAGTGATAGCGTTTATTTAATATTTTTTTATCTTTTAATTTCCTTTAATTTGCATTTAAGCCATTGTAATTTGTTGGCTTTTTACGTAGTTATAATCATATCGAATCCTCTTTTCGCATTTAAATTCCTCGATCACTATACGTTTGATAATCCATTGCATAGCTCATTGGGACATAACGACCGGGAAACACTATACTCCCGATCTTCATTGCATTCGTGCTTAACCGTTTTAAGTTTCTTCGATTGGCCATTCACAGTGGTCGGGCAGTGAGAAAACTTGAACGTGCACATGTGCAAGGTTGCGCACCCGTCGTGGGATGCGCATGAAACTTATTCCAACGTCTCGAGAACAAGGTGTTTAACAAGGATACGTGATCCAGTGTTGATGGGTTTGCAACCCTCTTACTCAACAAGTTATTTAGTAGGTTAACTTATCCTTTTACCATCGTGGGTTTATTCTAATGCATGCGCGCCATGTAGGCAAGATATAAATAAGTGTTAAAACATACAGTATATGGAGATAACATAACAAAGTGTGCCGCGGAGTTAGCTAGAAACCGCGACGTTTTATTAATACTTGCAAGTTTTTATGGGAAATAAATAATAAGAACACGTCGTACTAATGAAAGAAAAAAGAAAAGTAAGTACATAAATGTTTAATGGGCACTTCAGTTAAGTGTAGGGGCGTCTGTGCGCTAGGCCGTAGCCATTCCTATAGATAGCACCTCTTGAGGTTGCAGATGTTCCATGTGCGTGGCAGTTCACGGCCATCTAAGCCTCGGAGTTTGTACGCTTTGCTCCTAGTGCTTGGTAACCTCATAGGGTCCTTCCCACTTTGGTCCAAGCTTACTCGTGTCTTGGCGTGGCGTACAATATTGGCGCGGTAGACAAAATCACCGGTCCGAATGAAACATTACGCACTTTAGCATCATAGTATCCTTTCATCCTTGACTTTGATTTTGCTTCCCGTATAGTCGCCTGCTCGCGCTTTCTTCTAGCGATCTAAGTCGATGCGCCTTTCGTCATCATTGGTTGCCACATTGATTTCAGCAGTGCGGATAGTTGGCATGCCGATCTCTGCTGGTATGACCGCTCATCCCATAGACTAAAGAGGCGGGAGGTCGCCGTCTTTGGTCTTGATTGGGGTGCGGTGCGCCCACAAGACGTGTGATAGCTCTTCCACCCATCTCCCTTTGTGTTTTTCTAGGCGCACCTTAATTCCTTCAACCAAGCTTCGATTCGCCTGCTCTACCGTGCCGCTGGTTTGTGGATGTTTAACCGGCGCCGTGTTGTGTGATATTAAGCTTCGCACGGTCCCCGAAGGGTTATCACGTAATTGTTTCCGTTGTCCGAGATGATTTCCCAGGGAGGCCAAAGCGGCATACAATGTTTTCCATCTGGCGCTTCACCGTTGCCAGTGATTGTTACCACCGCCTTCGCTCGATCCATTTGGTGAAGTAGTCTATGGCGACTATAAGAAATTTTAGTCCACCACATGCGACGGAAAAGGGCCCGCGATGTCAATACCCCACTTGTAGAATGGCCATGGTGAAGTTATTGGTATTAGTTCGTCTTTGTGGTTGGCGTGGGGCGGCCTATGAACTTGGCAATCGCCGCACTTCCAGATAAGTCCCGCTACGTCACGGTGCATGGTCGGCCAAGAGTAACTCGATCTCATGGCGCGTGCTACAACGGACCGTGGTCCTGAGTGCATACTGCATGAACCTTCATGGATTTCTCGCAGTACGTAATTTGCTTGTTAAGGGCCGACACAACGGAGCCATGGTTGCAGCAAGGAACGTCGGTACAATATGTTGTCTCGCAGCTCGAATCTTTGCGTTGTGCGCCGTATCCTGCGAGCTTCCTTCTGTTCTTGGGGTAACGTTCCCTTGCTCAGGAAGTCCATTATCGGTGTCATCCATGTAGGACCTTCCTCTTCTATTATTGTGGAAACTTCCATCTCCGAAATTGATTTGCTTTTTAGTGTTTCCACCAGCACTTGCTTTGATAGGTGTGCAAAGCTTGTCGAGGCAATCTTGCTTCGCATCCGCTTTGGTTTTCCTCTAGAACTTGCTTTATAGTGAACCCACAAAGCTTTTTATCGCTTTTGGTTTTATCGAGGTATTGGATCATATTATCTTCTTTGGCCACGTATTCACCCAACACATGGTTGGCCACTAGCGGAATCCACATTTGCCTCTAGGTTACGTACACCCATTCGAGCCGCAATGCGTAGTCCAATGACGGTGGCTTCGTGCTCGCCTCATTATTTGTCGCCGTGAATTCAAAGCATAGCGCTGTAAGTGAATTCCATTCCTCCGGATTTGTGAGAATGAGGCCGCTCCCGAGCCATCAATGCATGAGGAGCCATCAGAACAAGATCCATGGAGTACGGGCTCGCTCTTAATTGTGTGGGTACCTCGCTTGTTTCGGGCTTTTGAATGATGAAGTCCGCCAGAATCGTCCTTTGATCATGCAGACGTGGTCCGCATGAGATGTTATGTTCACCAAGCAATACGCCCACTTTTGCGCTCACGATCGTCGGGTTTAGAGATGATCCGCTTGATCGGTTGGTCCGTGATTACCGCTATCGCGTGCTTGGAAATACCGCGCAAGCCGTCATGAAAATACCAATGCCGAACTAACTTTTCCATGGCACTATAGTTCATCTTCGCCTTCTTGAGTGCTTTGCTTACGGCAGATGGGGTTTGTACCGAGTCCCTATCATTAGTAGTAGCTTTGCATCGACCGCGCCTTCGCCTGCGCATAAATACATGATTAGCTCTTCCGGGTCGGGTGCGACAAGTGTTGGGAGCGTTGCTAGATGTTGTTTAAGCCGAGTGAAGGCCTCTTCGCCTCAGAGTCCACCAAATCACCCTTCTTTATACACTTTTGAGTGTTTTGAAAAGAGGTAGTGATTTTCTGGCCGATTGGATAAGAACCTGCTTTAAGTCGCCAACTTTCCGCTGAGAGATTGACCTCCTTCAACGTCTTGCGGTGAAGGGAGTTCGATGACCGCTTTGTCTTTTCTGGGCATGGTTTTATACCGTCGGGCTCTATCGTATCCCAGAACATGCCTTGATGCGCTCAAGGTACACTTCTTAGATTCACTTCATATTGATCTCTCTTAGAGTTTTGAACGCTTCCTCGATGTCACGCACCACTCATCTTCGTATGGCTTTTATGACCGGTCATCAACATAGACCTCTAGGTTGCGGCCACCCGCTTTTTTCAGCGTTATCTACTAACCTCCGGTAGGTGGCGCTTTGCATTTTTCAAGCCAAAGGGCATTTTGTGTAGCAAGAACGCCTTGGCTTGTGTGAAAGTCAGTTTTCCTCGTCTTCCCTAGCCATTTGGATTTGATGATATCCCATGTACGCGTCGAGGAAGCACTTCAATGGGTATCCGCATAGAGACTCTATTTTCCACCTATCTCGGTAAAGGATAGCGATCTTGTGGATATGCTTTGTTAAGGTCGGTGAAGTTCACGCACATTCGCCAACCGCCGCTTCTTTACCATGATCGGATTGAAAGCCACCATGGTAGTAAACTTCCCGCATGATTCCCCTCTACCGCTTTGTGTACTGTGCGGGATTGCTTGCGCTCCGGGCTTGGCCGCGCTTCTTCAGCGTGTGGGTGTGTAGTATCCTGTTCTGATTCTGCTGATGCTCACGCGCGTACTCCCGTCATGTGTTTAGGCTCCATGCAAAAATATCCAAATTCTTCAGAGGAGTGCGCATCACAGCTTGCTTTGCCGTTGTCCGACAATGAACCTCCGATGGATATTTCTTGTTCCGGTATTCGGGTGAATTGCTACTTCGATTTGGAACTCGGTTGTTTCTTTGTCTTGGTTTCGGTCGCTTTCGCATGCAATCGTGTTGCATTCTCTATGTGGTACTGGCGTTGTAAAGAGACAATACCACCTTCCACCGAATTTAAGCATCCCATGCGCCGTTGATGGCAATCGCCGCATAGTCGATATTCCGTGTCTCCGATAATGCCATTGTATGGCGAGGAGATTTAATCACCATGAATTCCATCCAGGCCGTTGCGGAGTGTTCTTCGCTTCGGCGTCGATAGGTAATCCTATTTGCCCCATAGGTCATATCTTCTCACTGTAAAGCCGCCGGTATTGCTCGACCGGGCTTAATCGATCGCGTATTCGTGATGTAGTCGTTTGAAACAGTGTTCATACATGATGTCCGCAGAAGCTCCACCATCGACATACATGCGGTGAATGTCATAACCCCCCGCGCTTATCTCTATAGTGAGTGGTTCCACCACCGCGTTGTCCGCGGTTAGGGTGGGGAAAGAGATTTCTATCCACGTGAAAAGTCCCGGTGACTTTACGCCTTGTGATCATTGCCATGATTGTTTCATGTAAATGGTGTCGCCTTGTCTTTAGGTGTCTCTTTCTTATTGCCACTCTTTTGCTTGTCCTTTCCTTCCTTGATATTCTTGACCAAGTGGTCCAATCTGCCTTCTTTGACCATTTTGTCAATTAGCTGGCGTAGTTGGACACATTCGTTAGTGGTGTGGCCCTTCTGCGCGTGGTAATCGCAATATCCATTCGGTGCGCCGATCCTCTGAGTCTTGATCTGTGGTGGTCTTGGGAAATTCGCCTTCCGTCATGAGTATTTCCTTTGGGTTTTTATCAGCGGGGTGTATCTGTCGTTATCCCTCCCGCTCCCCTGACTGCGATAGCTTCTATTACGGTTGCTACTCGGTCATTATTTTGTCTCCCAGGTTGTTCCTGCGACCGGTAATTTGAGGAGTTTCTTTTGCTATCTGCCGCGGCGGCTTCTCCCTGGACGAAGGACCTAGAGCGTTTCATGAGTTCATCAAAAGTTTCAGGAATCTTGTCGTTCAATCTCTTGATGAGTTCTGGGTTATTAATTCCATTCATGAAACGGAGATCTTTAGCACTTCCGGGCATGCTTTAACTTGCATGCATTCATCTTTAAAGCGCTCCATGAATGCGCTCGTAGATTCTCCTTGGCTACCGCTTTACTCGCAATTTCGATGAGATTTTTAGCGCATTTTTCCGTTGAGTGAAATTTAGGCGAAACGCCTTTCTCAATTCTTGAAACCATTTATACTCCTTCGTGGAAGCTTGTTAAACCGACAAGGCTTCCCACTGGCGTGAGTTAAACATGTGGCACCACATCGGTTGTGGCCAATTCTCAATAGTTGCGGTGATTCGAAGATTTTTAGGTGATCGTCGGATCACCCGTTCGTCATAGGTCTTGACATTAGCAGCATGCGCCTTTTTATTCTCCGAGAAATCACTAATGCGCCTGTAAACGCATCCACCTTCCGACGGCGCCATGGGGAGACATGTCCTCCTCTTGGTCATTGTGTCTGCTTTACGACTTCCAATGTCTGGTCACTATCCTCGTTGTCAGGAATTATCTGAGGATGAGTTTTCCTTTCTTCGCTATACATACCGTCCCCCAGTCTGGTGGAAGGGCTTTCACTTGGGGAGTATCTCCGCCCAAGTCTGTCATGTACTTTGCGGCTACCCAGTCTAGTGTAGACACTGGTACGCCTTTCGCCTTCATCACTATCGCTCAAGTGATGAGAGTGGGATGTTTCATCATCCTCGATCCTCCTTCCGATCCTGTTGAATACTGGAGGTCGGCGACCATTTTTTCCGTGCTTCTCTTTCTGACGGCGCGGTGGGGAAGTGTCGTATTCAGAATCAAAATTTAGTCGGGCTTGCAAGTTCCGACCCGATCTCTTCTTTTCTTCCTCTTGCATGAGGGTAGCTAAAACTTCGTAGTTTTGGGATACGAAATCTTACGGCGCCACGCCGGCCAAGAACTCCTTCTAGAGCGAGTGCGTTTGTTTCTGCTACTATGCCCTTATTCCGATTCGGTGCATCTGGAGCCTTTGTTAGGTCAGTTTCTAGCACCGATTGAAAGGGAGTGGTAAGAACAACTGCAGCGGATCCGCCTTCACCGCGAGTTGCAGCGACTGGGTTGTCCCCGAGCGGTTCCACCAGGTGGGAAGATCGAGTCTTGTCCCGATCCCTTGTTTTTGCGCTACTTGGTTGTCCGTGTCTGCTTAGGGGTCGATCCGCTATGCTTCTTTCCCATAAGGTCCGATCGCGATCGGCGATTTCCATGCTTCGTCATTCTAGTCTTGGTTCTTAGTGAATGGTCCCACCTGATGGCGCCAATTGTTGATACAAAAGCCGGGCGTTCTCGTTTGAGCTCCTTCTTGCACCAATTCTCGATTGTTACTGAGACTGCGCTGACAAGAGATGTAAAACACCGCTAGGCTTATGGGATTGTCTCCCACGATTATCCTCCGGCGTGAGTAAGTAATCGGTTTAGGGTTTAAGGAGTATTAGGGTTATGAGATCGCACTTAAACGAGGGATATGATTCCTTTATATACGCACTAATCCTTGTTGGTTCCGTGTTCCTCAACCTTCGCGATCCCACCTTAGTCGGTCGAGAATGATTATCTTCCTATTTTGAAGATATCTGATATCTATTCCATGAATAGATTCGGGATTAGACCTTCGGCCCAAACACTAGTAGGCTTAGCCCAGTTCGTACCGGACCAAGTTAGTATTGGACTTTAGTGGGGTCCGTGACCCGGATATAGACTATACGTCATCATACTTCCTCACAGGAAAGTTTGATGAGCCATTTGGACAGACTTGGTAGCTTACGAAGACCAAAGATTTTCCAAAGATGTTATATGTGCAAGTAATGGTCATGTCCGCATCGGAGGCTTTTCGTCAATGTCAAGATCAGAATGAAAATCAACCACCAAGTACTTCGGCTCAAACTCCAGTTGCATCCTTAATTCCGTTCCATGAAATGTTACCTGCAACCGACATGATGTCTTAGCTAGATAAAATAGAATTAATGCACTTAACTATTTAAAAATATTGAACCACTCGATGCATTTTTTTTACAAAAATTTTAACATCTTAAGAAATGGGTAAAAAAAAAAAAAGGTAAGTTCTAAGGTTCCACCTGGTGGAACTGCATATATGCTAGTATTCACGTCAGACATTACCGCTTTTCGCGGACACGACTTCTTTCACAGCACTTCATGGAGCAAATCCTATAGTTATTTTTTGGCCAAATAGTTCCTACTGTGTGACACTGTATGTGGGTTGGCAATCTCTCTATTCATCTCTTCTAATTTCTCATTGAGTATCTCATTCTCAAGATGGAATACTCTATCACTTAGTGATGAAATCATTGCCAACATTTTATGTCACTAATTTTAGAATTTGCACAACATGTAACTAATTTTAGAATTTGCACAATTTGTAACTATGAGAGATCATATTAGTTATGTTGTAAAGAAAAAATTACCTTTTGATAAAATAAATATCTCACAATGAATTATTTATTATTTTTTTCCCACTCATATAATTTATAACATGACCTCTATTTACAAGTATACAACGTTGGTGAAATCAGAATTTTAGAAATGTGTGTTGTGAAAGAGATCCACATAATTAATGATTTTGTTGGAAAATGTGAGCAAACTAATAGTAATCAAAGTTTATAATTCTACCCAATGAAAGCGGCTGAATAAAAAAAAAAAAAAAAAACCACGAACGCGGTGACCTTTTGACCGAAGGAAATCTTGGTGGGTTTGTACCTTTTAGATTATCATGCACGGCGTAAACCCTTGGGTTCTTTCACACTACATATACTTTGTTTTTTCATAATCCAAACGTGGAGTTAGAAAATATTGCAGATATTAATTCAAAAGTTTTAGATTATCACGCGTAGACCCTTGGGTCTCTTTCACACTACATATACTTTGGACCCTCTACCCACCAATCAAATCATAGCAACAGTTATATATAAGCGTAAAATGTTATGACTAATCATATCATTTTTCTAAACAAAAATATGAAGTTATCTCAAGCTTACCATTTTTTACTGCTGGTAATCTTTCTTTCATTAACAGCAGCAACATCAGTAGCAGCTCTAAAATACGCCAAGACAGGGTGCAAAGATATGTGTGGGAACGTGAGGATCCCATTCCCTTTTGGAATCGGAGCAAACTGTTCTGTCAATGAATGGTACAATGTTGATTGCAACTCCTCGACGCCATATCTATCTTCACTCAACCACCTCGAAGTCTTGCGTGTTGACTTGGAAAATCAAACAGTCACTGTTAAAATGCAAAAGTTCTCTAATTGCAGTCAGAGCAAGAGTGTGGATCTTGGTGGCAGCCCCTTCCTGTATTCCAAATCACACAATACATTTGTTTATGAGGGGTATTGTGGTAATGCTGTCATGGTGGACAATCATGGTAGTGTGCTAACCGGGTGTTCCACTTCTTGTAGCAATGACACTACTACCATTATGATCACCAATACAAATGAAAAGTGTTATGGCGTCAATTGTTGCGAAAAAACAATTCCTCGTTACTTAAAGTCATATGACATGAATCTCACGGGTTTAGAAAGGCAGCTGGGTAGAGATGGAGCTTGTGGGTTTGCCTTTTTGGCGGAAAAATTATCATACATTACTAAAAACTTTTCTAGCCCATCTTCTGTCCCGGCATCACTTCTATGGACTCTATCAGAGCTTGGCCGGCCTTTAAGTGTATTGTGACTAGGCCATTGCCTAAGGCCCCCAACTTTTATGGGCCCCCAAATTTTCCAATCCAACTATAATAGGTGACGGTATGTATTATACTCCGTAATTAAATTAGTTTTATTACAGTATCTTCATATGAATCAAGTGTCCCCACTTTACACAAACCATTCACACACCTCTATTCTCTGTCACTTTTTCTCAGCTACAAACCATATCCCTTTCTCAAATAATATTAAAACACAATGGGTTTATTGCTTCTCTTGAATTCTTTTTCTTGATTCTTTCTTTGAACCGAACCTTCAGAAATACGAGAACAAACCTTTCTTTGAATCTGGTTTTAAAACAGGTTCGTGTTAAAGGTTTGTTGTAATGGTTGTAAAAGATCGATGAAGGGATGTAAAGTTCTTGAAAGATTCTTTTGTTAATTCGAAAATCCCGAGATCTTTACTTCTATGATGAATCAAAGTGATTATATTGAATTTTCAATCAACTTTCTGCTACTATGATATGTGTCCATAGATTTAATCTTTTGCATTAATGTTCATGTTCATCAATATGTCTTATTGATTTTTGTAAATTTAATCTTGGACTTTGTTGTGAATTTTTGAGTTGGTGTTGCTAGTATACTTATTTGGAGCAGGTTTATAGCAACAACAAGTCAGCAAGCGCAGCAAGTATGTAAACTTTTTTTTAATGCTAATTGATTAGGCCCCCGGAATTGACCCCGCCTTAGGCCCCCAAAATGCTTGAGCCGGCCCTGAGAGCTTGATTCCAATGTAATAAGTTGTTGTGATAATTACTCAATGCAAAGTCTCAAAGTGGATCTAGGTGATGGTACATCAATGGATACATGGAAATGCTACTTGTATGGCGAGCCTTATGTAGGAAACCCTTATTTAACTGATGGATGTCACTTGGGTTATGACTCAGGTATGTAATTCTGTACTTCGTATTATATTTGTTTTGTTTTTTTTGTTTTTTTTTTTTTGGCTTGTTTTTTAACATTGGTGTGTTTGTTTGTTGTCTAACATAAAAGTTAACTTTCTCTTACAGCTCATTATGATGAGTGTGTTAGGTGTAGGAATAATGGAGGTTACTGTTCCTATCGCTCAATTTATGACGTTGATGGCTTAATTTACAACAGATGGAACGTAACCTGTTACAAAGACGATTATGACGAAATCAGATCACACAAAATATCCCTGGGTGTTATTCTGGGTAAATGCCTAAACTCTTTGCCAGATATATTATGGGCATGTTTTGTTTTTTTCAATTTACTAATATCTGATAAAAACTGCTAAACCTTTAAAAACGGCTTACCTGACTAATTACCCAACTTCAGCCGAAAATACAATAAACTATTAAGCTAGCTTTTCAAATCAGCTCACTGAAACATCCCCTAATACTAAATTTAAGGCTGGCAAGAACTTGTGCAAGAAGACGTATGGGATAACTCGAGTGCTGTTCAAATTATATGTTTGTTTTTGTTGTTGGTGTTTATTTGCTTATAAATTAATGTAGGCTCCATATCTAAGTTGTTTTAATTCTATATCAAAGTAAAGGATTGGACTATTAGGTCGGCATTTGGTCCCTAATCCAATGGAAATGGCTATTTAATTTAGGAGTTTTACATTTTGTATTGACCTTGGTTCAGGTGTTAGCATAAGCATGGGTGTACTTTTTCTAGTGGCACTTACCTACATATTGTACAAACTTATCAAGAAAATAAAAGCAAGGAGACAAAGAAAGAGGTTTTTTAAACGCAATGGTGGTTTACTTCTAAAACAACAAGAAGAAGCCGACCAGTCTTTAGTTGATCAAACCATACTTTTCACAGCACGTCAACTAGAGAAGGCTACTGACAACTTCAATGAGAACAGAGTTCTTGGTCGAGGAGGCCAAGGTACAGTCTACAAAGGTATGTTAGTTGATGGAAGGATTGTGGCAGTTAAAAAATCAAAAATTGTAGACGAAAGCCAACTAGAGCAGTTCATCAATGAGGTGGTGATTCTTTCACAAGTCAATCATAGGAATGTGGTCAAACTATTGGGATGTTGCTTAGAGACCGATGTTCCTCTACTAGTTTCAGAGTTCATCCCAAATGGAACATTGTATGATCGCATTCACTGCGAGACTGATGAGGACCCAATGTCTTTGAACATGAGACTGCAAATTGCTACAGAGGTTGCAGGAGCACTTGCTTACTTACATTCAGCCACATCCATTCCAGTATACCATAGGGACATCAAGACCACTAATATACTTTTAGATGATAAATACAGGGCAAAAGTTTCTGACTTTGGAACTTCAAGGTTCGTATCAATAGATCAAACTCACTTAACTACCTTAGTCAGAGGTACATTTGGCTACCTAGACCCTGAGTATTTTCAATCTAGCCAATTCACTGAAAAGAGTGACGTTTATAGTTTTGGAGTTGTTTTGGTTGAGCTTTTAACCGGAGAAAGACCCATCTCATTAACTAGATTTGGTGAAAATAGAAGTTTGGCTACGCACTTTATGTTGGCTGTGGAAGAAGGTCGTGTTATGTCTATATTGGATGCAATCGTTATTAAAGAAGGAACTAGAGATGAGCTATTGGCAGTAGCTAACCTTGCAACGCGATGTCTGAATTTCAATGGAAAGAATAGGCCAACAATGAAAGAAGTAGCTGTAGAGTTAGAAACCGTAAGAACGTCGCATATTCCATCTGCGGTTCAGACTAATACCAAGTCAGTGACGTATGGGCATGAATTATCGATGCTCTCGTATGGGGAATCAACATCAACATTCTTAAGTTCCGATGAGTACATTACTCAATGATGCAAACAGGCGGTTTTTTGCTTAATAACTTGTCATAGAATATATTGTTACATAGTATGTAATATTATTTGTAAGTAATCATAAATTTATCAAAAGTACTAAATTGAAAAAGATAAATTTGCATTCATAAGGGCATAAGGCCTTTTGTAACGGATCCTTGTTGGTATCTTTTCACAGGTTTGTGGTCAAGCCAATTACAACACAATAATCGTTTGGTGTTAACCATGTTGTGAATGTGTTTGTATGAGACAATAGATAAAACAGTAAAGGTTTATAAAAATAAAAGACTTGTGTTTGACTTCATCCTATTACATTATTTATACTTTGTGAAACGACATGTTTGTTGACACAAGAACCATTTTGTCGTTTCACAACAACTAGTAACTGTCAAATAACTGCCAAACTAAAAACTGTCAAATAACTAACTTCTATAAGGCCTGTTTGGGTTAACAGATCGACCCATACATTACATGCTATTTTGACCCACTATGACCCATACTAAATTATAACATACGAAATAGTAATTGTCTTTTGAACATAAACATTAAAGCATTAAAACAGGATCACATTCTCCCTCCTAATGCTTGAATGCTGCTACCATGTCCTTCTTGGTTCCATCTTTAAGTGATGATGATGAAATCATCACTGCTGCTAGTACTTCCTTCATTTGTTGTTCCAAATTTGCTTCCATTGCTGTCTTCTTCCATGTGCACATCATCCCTCACAGTTTTGCATCTTTTTCTAGGAGATCCTTCCTGCATTTCTTGGGCATCAACCTGTGCATCAACCTGCATATCAATCTGTGGCTCATCTGCAGTATCTCTGCCATTTCCTGCCATAGCTTCTGGTTTTCCTTGCACCCTCTTTGCCTCTTCATAATATACCTTTATCATGCCAATGTACTCTCTATACATTTCCTTAACTGTGTCTTGATGCTCATATGCTAAACCAAGTATTTTTGCCACTTGGTGCCAATTTTCATTTAGTGATACATCCATATAACCACCCAGTGCATCCACAAATTTGTACAAAGCCAAAAAGTCAATGTTGATTGCCCCTACAGTTGGAGGCAATTCACCCAAAACTTGTTGTTCTAAATACTCTAGATAGAACCATTTAATCATCTCCATGAATTTTCTTTTCAACACATCCCAATTTCCATAGACAAGTTTATCTATATCAATTAAATCTAGGAATGCTATAAACCTTTTGAAAGTGTTTACCTTCATGAGATACAGAGTTCCATTCATGCTTATATATTCACTGTCCATATAATCACACTCTTCTTCCTTCTCCATTCTTAGTTCTTCCATACCTTTGATTAATGAGCAATCATCCCCTGGGTCCAAAGTTCTGTAATAGTCATCCAAATACCTATTGTGACTCTCAGTTATGTTGTGTTCACTTTCTTCTTCAATGATGTTATGCCCATCGACTGCACCTTCATACATGTAATCAAACATGTATTTAATTCTGCATCTGTTGCCATCATAACTCACCAAGTACCCCTGCTCCTCTAATTGATCCAAACTAAGGATGTTTAATGTAATTTCTGGAGTGTAAATTACATTTGGTATCATCAATCTTCCTTCTTTTGTCTCTATAATCACTTCTTCTATGCCATAAGAAACAATAAATTTTTTCTCTCTTTCTTCTGTCCCTTCAACCTTGAACCTCTGCACCATTCTTTTGAACAAGTGTCTCATGGGACTCATATGCCTTTTGTATGCTGTGCTAACATACCATATCCCATCCCAATTTCCTAAGTCAGAACCTTCAACCATAAACTCTGTTGAAACATGCACTGTCTCTGGTTCATATTTGAATGCTTCATGAGTTTGTGAAGTCTTGGTTGTTGCAGTATCCCCTGCACTTGATTCCATCTTTCTTGTGTTGGTTTTCTTTCCTTTATTTGTGCCTCTCCAAAAAACGTGGCCCCTCTCCTTACAGATATAGCAACGTGCCCTTTTATCCCTTTTGGATAGATTTCTTGGTTCCCCTATTTGTTTGTAACTGTTGCCTGTAGGAGGTTTTAATTTCGAGGAATTATAGGACACCACTTCCTCCATTTTCTTTCTTAATAAACATTTTCCTTCAGGTGATATATATTTTTTGTGTCTAGGCCATTTTGGAGTGTTTGGGTTTGTTTCTCTTTGCAAGTGAGATCTGTTTGGGACATGTTGTATGTTCCTGTGTAATTGACTTCTCCAAGGATCAGAACATGTGCTCAGATACCATTTTTGGTATCTTTTCACAGGTTTGTGGTCAAGCCAATTACAACACAATAATCGTTTGGTGTTAACCATGTTGTGAATGTGTTTGTATGAGACAATAGATAAAACAGTAGAGGTTTATAAAAATAAAAGACTTGTGTTTGACTTCATCCTATTACATTATTTATACTTTGTGAAACGACATGTTTGTTGACACAAGAACCATTGTGTCGTTTCACAACAACTAGTAACTGTCAAATAACTGCCAAACTAAAAACTGTCAAATAACTAACTTCTATAAGGCCTGTTTGGGTTAACAGATCGACCCATACATTACATGCCTTATTTTGACCCACTATGACCCATACTAAATTATAACATACGAAATAGTAATTGTCTTTTGAACATAAACATTAAAGCATTAAAACAGGATCACAATCCTTTTACACCAGGTTCAATGTTGCAAATTTTATATTGATATTTGGTGAATTTTATCAATTTCTTACCAGTTAGGTGGTGTTCGGCATTGCTATTTCGTATAACAAGTTTTTAGCTTTTGGGTACAGTGTAACTGAAGATGATTATCTAAGGGTCAAATAATAGATTATGGATGATCATTAGGAGCATCTGCAACAAAAGTGGTTACGGTTAACACTAGCACGTCCAAACACTCTTTCCCATAAGCCCCTTTAGTTACAGCTCTAAAGCAGATTATCTGATATTATTTCGTAATATAGTAGAATCACTTCTAAACCACAATGCCAAAATCCCCTTTTTTTAAATCACAGCGGGGATGTAATAAAATAGTCCATGCTGGAATACGTTTGTACAAATTTTGCCAAGTAAATACATTTTATAAGCTGAGTTCAAGAACAACACTTACAAAAGAAGTTGTAGACTTTTACTTTTAGTTATACTTTGATAGTTCATAAAAAATCTTTATGATTTCCCAGAAGTTAATCACTTTGTTTCTTTATGTTAAAATTTTAGCAGTCTAACTTTCCTAAAACTTAGTATAATCATTATGTTAAAATATATAGAGCATACTATAGGGGACAAGCCACAACGCTAGTAAGTTGCCTCTTTTTGATAATTTTTTCATCGTTGCAACTTCATTACAGTGAGATCAACGATGTCTCCTGTTGAAACCACAGCCGAGTTTGAGGAAATGGTTTCAGGGACTCAAAGAAAGTATTACATGTTGGGCGGGAAAGGTGGTAACGGTAAAACAAGTTGTGCTGCTTCACTTGCTGTTAAATTTGCAAATAATGGTCATCCTACTCTTGTTGTTTCAACCGATCCCGCACCTTCTTTAAGTGACTCTTTTGCACAGGTAATTTTGTATGTTTTCTGCCCTCAATTGCGCTATTAAATATAGTGATCGATTCTGTTTTTGTATCCTTTGTGTGCTTGTTTGTACAGATGTGACTAAACAAGTTTTTTATGTTTTTTATATTTTTATTTTGAAAACTTTCCTTGAAAAGTGGGTCATTTTCACTAACTGAACACATTAGATTTTGTGTGTTTTTCATCATCAACAGGTATTGGTGAATGCTATGAATATTCGTGAAAGACGTGCTATTAAGGTGAGATCAAGTTAAATGTAAGGATGATTTAATTAATTAGTTAAGGTTAAACTATCATTCTACAAAAAGTAATAAAAGAAAAAGCTTCAATATTTATGTTTTTTTTAGTGTTTTTTTGTCGGTGGACAATTATTTTAAGACGTATGAAGTATTTGTCATAAAAATAACCAGTATAGTAACTCTTCAAATTCAGAGCTTTTTGAGGATATAACACGAAATTTACTCAAACACCAACACTATATAGATGTTGGTATGGACAGCGAGGGATCAATATTTTTCGACATGACCATATTTTTTAAATGCTTTAAAAGTAAAAGAAAGTTATACTATGAAGTTTTTTCTTCTCAATATGTATCTGGATGTGGTTCAGACATCAGAGGTTAAATATGTATTCATGCTTTACACAAGTCATATTACTAGTTGAAAATAGTGTAACGACAATACTAGGGTCATTACCGAAAGTGATTACTTTTTCATATAACATTCATTATTCGCAGTTTACAACAGCTAGAAAAGTAACACACTTTTGTATAATCTCGATTAATAGATCTAAAACGTGAATCAAGGTTGTGTTTCCTCAGCTTGTGTTTCTGCAGCTTGGGCTTCTGCAGCCTCTTTCACCATTTCAGCTTGAATGGCTGCAGATAATTGATCGTAAGCTTCAGACCAAGCACCCTTCATCTCTTCACACCATTTCTCCCCTGCTCCTTTCTCCACTGTTCTCAGCAATGCCTCCTTCACCACCTATATTCATTGTTTCGTTAAAAAAGTATTTGTGAATTCACACGATCAACGAGTATCTTAAACTCATACGTGTAAAGTCTGATTAAAAAATCTCACACAGAAAATGTTGCAACATTTTGTCATAAAAATAAAATAAAGAATGTTTATATAGAATTTAAAATATTGCAAGTAAAAAATCTAAAAGTAATGAATTTTCATTAAAACGAAAGCGTTTGTGTCCCGATGGTACCACTTGTTGTGCGAGAAGCTCCCAAACCAAATGGTTATGGTTCAAGTCATGCTTATGATATATGGATGTGTGAGATAGATTTGTTGTATATATTACTAGTACGAAGTATAAGACAGTTAGTTGCCGTTCAAAAAAAATTGATTTTTCATGAAAATGATAATGAAAAAAACACTAATAAAGTACCTCAAAATGAGGAGCAACAACTCCTTTCTGAACATGAACAGATCCTAAATACTTGAGTGTCGAACCACTCACCACAACTTCTACTAAGATAAATGCTCAAAAAAATTGATTTTTCATGAAATGATAATGAAAAACCTTTCTCCCTAAGTAGAATTGCTGCCTCACATGTCTTAAATCACACATATGTAGAAACAATCACATTTCATTTATATATAGATTATAAGCAGCTCTCTACTTTGGGTATGGGTAAGTCATCTCACGCTCAACCTCCCATACACCGTGGAAGGCGGTATTGGGACCCATAACCCAAAGGCGGTATTGGGAGTTTCTTCTTTACTTTTTCTATAAGCGGCGGGGCGGATTTGGGCGTGTGCGGGGTGGTCAATCGCAGCGCCCAACATCCTTAAGGGCCTCCAATTATTACTCAGTTCATATAAAGCAGGCCAAAAATTTGTAAGCCCAGTTTGTGTGTTGTTCAATTTTACAGCAGCAGGATGTAAAGGCAATTGAAACAGCCATTCTAATTTCAAAAATAATACGATGTTGTCCAATCAAATAGGAAATATTGTTAATTCCAAAATTGACCTGCAACTATTTTAAAGCAGATTTCTATTCTAAGTTGTTTTATTAAAAGGCCATTTTCAAACATCACTATTGCAAAAAGATCTGGTACATTTTTTGATGACTTAAATCTTTTCTTTTAGTTACATAAACAAAATTGTTGGAGTTTGTCATTTGATGTTAAGATTTGAAATGTAACGTTATACATATGACTCATAAAATATACTCTTAAAACTATATAATTGAATTAGACACAAAACTTCGATAAAGAAGTATTATATTGTTGAGTTTCGATCACTTCACTTCTAATATTGCTAGCAAAAAATTACAGTATCTAAAAATTACGCCACCAGTAAAATGTGATATGTATATAGTTTGTTGCCGTTTTAATAGTTTTAAATACCTATAACAATTTGCGTAGGAGTAATATACAATTTTAAACTTGCACATAATTTTACGCAATAAAGGGGTCTACTTTTTGCTTATGGCACACGGCCCCCAAAATCCACGGGACGGCCCTGATAAGCAGTGGCGGAGCCAGAAAATGGATCAAAAGGGGCATTGAGCAATAATAGGGTTTTTAATGTAACGTCAAATAAGTCGGGTCGGGTTTAATTAAAGGCACCAACAAAAGTGTTCTATCTCAATGAAATTAGCACTTGTATAGACTACAAATACGTAACGAAAAACTAAACATAACGAACTTATAAATTGTGTTATAAGTGTTTGCCATCTGGTTAAGCAACTTAATTTTCTAAAACATGTAATTATTTCATAGATACCATAACATTTTTAAAAGATTGAAGAACCATGATGCTAAACGTATGATGTTAACTAAAACAAAATTGAGCATAAAAACTTCTTATTAAACATATAAATACTAATTTTTGAGAAAACTATCATAGATAACTAGACATACTACGTCTGCTTCTATATATAAAGACAAGCGAAGAGAATGAGAATGATAGAGGACGCAAGTTGAGAACTGACTTGGGCGCAAAGCAAAGTGGCGTCATCTTAATGATGTTCTGGCCATCAAGATGATGACACTGGGTCTGGTTTAAGCTGCTTTCGTCCTCTATCATTCGAAGAATTGATATATTATTCATGTTGTGAAAACAAATAATAAATCAAATGATAATCTTTTAATACCACGATATGTTATCCCACCACAAGTCCATAGCTCGCTTTCAAACTTTCCACTTTCTCATCTTACTCCGTTTTTTCCGACAATGCAATCGGAAAAAACTGTTTCTACATTAAAAACACTCTGTTTTTTGGTAACCTTTGAGAGTGTTGAGGGCACTCAGATGATTTGCCCGAGGGCACTCGTCAACTTTGTTAGCAATTTGTTATATAAGGTATCCGCAAAAGCTTGGTCGGAGGCATCGCCCCCACTAGTATACATATGGCTCCGCCCCTGATTATAAGGTAAAAAAGAATTTCAAATGTAGATATATACTCACCATCTTGAAACCTTTGATAGCATGGGCCTTAAGCTTCGGGTTATTTTCGGGGATTTCATCCGTATCTTTCAAAAACGAAAACAATCCTTTTACCGCCGGCGCTATTTCAAGTATCCTTTACATTACATAGAAAATTAATTTAAATCCGTCTCAAAATTAACATAATGAAACAAAAATACACAATTCAAGAAAAGAAACACGACGATAAAAAACTTACTGAATAAAGAAATAGAGACTAAGGTCAGCAATATTTTCCTTCATTAACTCCCATGATTGCTTCACCAATTCTTCTTGCTTCTCACTGAAAACCATATTTGTTTTTGTTTTGTTTTTTCCAAATTGATGTCTTTCTCAACCACATGCACAAATATAAAGAGGATGACAACAAAGATACTTTTGGATTAAAGCCAAAGTAAAAAAACATTGTTTGTTACGAGGCGGGTTTGGATTTTGTCTACATAGCCAAAAATAAGGGGATACCAGGATTTGAGAGTTTCAATAAAAGTGTAGGTCCCTTTCGCACGTGAGCTACTCATTCTCCTATTTTGGTTTGCAACTCTATATATTCGCATGTGAGCTACTCATTCTCCTATTTTGGTTTGCAACTCTATATATGAGAATTTAAAATAGAGTGATGATATAGGGATTTAATTAAATGGGCGTAAAGGTGAGTTTTGTCGTAAATGACTTCACTGAGTTATCTGTTGTATAAGTCGTTTATATCGTTCGCCACTTTTAAGCCTCTTTAATTATGTCAGTTTATCGTTTTCCTTTAAAGAATATCTCCATAAAATCCGATATAATTATACATATTTATTTTGGGATGTCTTAAAGATTGTTCATTTTCTATTTTTAGTAAAAATTAGAAAATATATTAGAAGAATATTCTTTTGAGTGGTTGAGATTTATAGTGGCTCAATTTTATTAAACTTTGTGATTTCTCCTCATGACAATGATTTTGAGACGGATGGAATATTTAATTACTCCATCCGTCTCAAAATAATACTCCATGAACAAAAACACAAAGTTTAAAAAACATCATCATTACAATTTTTCTTTCTTACTTTTTGCATAAAAACCAGTTTTACCCTTAACCAATTAATTTAAAACTTCTTTAAATTTGTAATAATAACTTCAGGTAAGGTTAATATGGTAATCTTGATATATATTTCCTATTTATTTTTGAAAGTGGACAATTAATTTCAAACAAACCAAAAAGAAAATGTGAAGTATATGCCAATCATATTTATAGGCTACTGATAAGATTGTAAACATGATTTTGATGTGATAGTAGAAGTTAAAACACTTGGCCACATAAATTGCTTTGGCCCTTTGACCTCATTGAGGGACACTTGGACTAAATTAAGGGTTATGACACTACTATGTACCCATTAGATGCTTTATAGGGGTGAAAATGAGTTGAGCCGCTCGTGAAAAGCTTGAGATTGGATCGGTAAAAAGCTTGAATGATCTGAGCTTAAACGAGCTCGAGCCTAAGTTGCAGTTCGTTTATTAATCGAGCTCGAGCCTGAGTTTTACATACAAAGCTCGTTTGGGCTCTCGAGCCTAAACGAGCCTAAACGACATAATGATTTTTAAGTATTTAAACACATATACGAGCCGAGCTCGAGCTTATTAACGAGCTCAACAAATATATATTACAAGCCAAGCTCGAGCCAAACTATAAGCTTTCACGGCCAAATCGTATAACCGAGTCAAGCCCGAGCCTATATAACATTCCACGAGCCGATCTTGAGCTTAATATTTAAGGCTCGAAACGAGCCGAGCTCGAGCTCGAACCTTTTAAAACTTAAACGAGCCGAGCTCAAGCTCTGGCAGGCTCGGGCTCGGCTCGGCTCGGCTCGGCTCGTTTCCACCCTTTGCTTTGTATGTATCACGTTTCTCAATTAACGAGATGCTTGTTAAATGTAATTGGATCATTTTGAAAATGTGTTCAACGCATCATCTTTTTTATGCATACATCATATTTGTACATTACATTATTATATAGTGTGCATTATAGTGTTGTCATGATGTGGTGTATGCCTAAAAAAATAGTGTGTATCAACCCTTTGAAAAAAGCTTTGCTATACATTCTTACATTTTCATCCTACAAATCCTCTTACACTCATAATAATATTATATATATTTTTTATTTATTCTTTCTCTGCATCTAAATCGTCAGTTTTATCGAATGACAAAATTCTGTGAGTAGGACACTTTGTAAACTTATAATGTAAGAATATTTACCATTTTCCTTTTGAAAAAGGTCATGTAAAGGCGGATTTGGGCATATATGCAAATGATTAATTAAACAAACACCAACAAAAACTAGAGGCTGGTCTAAGGCCATGTTTGATAGGATGGAATGACATGCTAAGAATCGGATTTAAGATGTTTTCCTCTGTTTGTTAAAATTCATTCTCTTTTCATCAAAATGATTCTCTTAAAAAAGCTGAGAATGTAAAAAATCACATAATTGAACGTAGCTTATTCACAAGTCCCAATCCATGGAGAATGAGTAGGCAATTTAAAAAAATAGTGTGTATAAAGGGGTAACTCATGTACAAAGCATATGCTATCTCATTTGGAGAAAAAGTCACCAAACCTAGCATTTGACGATTGAAGTTTTCTTGTCACATTCATATGGGATTAATTGAGCCTCACCCAGCTCCCGATTAAGGTATCAATTATACATGTATCTCATCAATTTTGATTGTGAAAATCAATTTTTTAAATTACTACAAGACATCTAAGCATAATTGGGATTGTTAAGCGATTTTCCTTTTAATTATTCGACCTTTTTCTCATAAACTAAAATGCCAATATTTTAAGTAAATTGTCTTGTGTAAAGCTCTTGGTATATCAAAAGTATATCAAGAATGGAGATAATTAAATCGAATTTGAAGATCTTTTTATCCAGGTAAAGATCCATGATTATTAAAACATAGAAGTTGATGTAGTCTAATATGAATTTTTAGTTTACGTACACATGTTAGATCATTGCAATTAGAAATAAGTATGCTCGTAATAAAAATGCAACTCTAGTAAATTAACAAAAAAATTCCCATAACCCTTTGTGATAATATAGGTTAACGAAAATAAATAGGTAATCAATTTCATTCTATGTTTGTTCCAAACAAGAGAATTACTCGAACGACATATTCCTCTACTCGATTCTCTATCTATACCAAACAAAGGAATTCATCATCATTTCTCAACATTTTTTTTTTTGCAATTCTATTCTTTAAGTTAATTTCATTATCTGCGATTCACTCGTACCAAACACCCCCAACAGCATTTGCACACGTATTCCATGAGGTAATATAGTCCAAAAAGGGTATTGAGCAGGGTCCATGTGCTTCTTTATTAATTTATTTGAGGTGAAAGCTAAAGATACATGACATTGTATTTAAAAGCAGACGATGTCTGTGATTAACTTTGAAAATTACCATTATCATAAAATACTTTCAAAATTGGAACGATGTACGTAATATGAGCGGGACTAGTAGGTTACTAGGTTACAAAGTTTGAAAATTGACAGAAATGGTCTCTGTGGCTTGCGTTGACTTCCACCAGTCATCCTTTGACTTTATTTTCAGTTAAAAAAATTTCAGTAATGGTCCTTATGGTCATAGACTTTCAGATTTAGTCCGTTTTCATACTTTTTCACCCCGTTCTCTTACGTTTTTATCCGTTATTTTACGATTTCATCCGTTTTTATCCGTTTTCATCTGTTTTTATACGTTTTCGTGTGTTTTTATACGTTATCATCTGTTTTTGTCCGTTTTCATCCGTTTTTCTTACATTTTGTCTGTTTTTCTTACTTTTTTGTCCGTTTTAAGATATATATATATATATATACATTTTTTTTTAATTTTGAAAAAAAAAATTATGAAATTTTTTATTTAATTTTTTTTAATTTAAAAAAAATATTAAGAATTTCGAAAAAAACAATTTGGAAAAAAAATTCCAATTTTTTTTTTCTGAAAAAAAAGGTATTTGCGATTTTTTTTGGAATTATTTTTTTCAAATTTTTTTGGAATTTTTTTTTTAAATTTGCGAAAAAAATCCAATTTTTTTTTGTGAAATATTTTTTTTCAAATTTTTTATATTTTTTTTTTTCTTTTTGAATTTTTTTTTAAAATTTTTCAATATGTTGAAATAGTATAAAAAACGAACAAAAACGTAAGAAAAACAGATAAAATGTAAGAAAAACAGACAAAAATGTGAAAAAAAAAAGGATAAAAACTGATGAAAACGGCAAAAACGATTGAAAATAGATAAAGCGTAAGAAAACGGACAAAATCTTAGAAAATGTCGAAAACGGACAAAACGGATGAAAACCGATAAAATGTTAGAAAATGAACAAAACGTAAGAAAAGCGGATGAAAGGAATTGCGTCGAAAGTCAATGACTATAAGGACCATTCTCGAAACTTTTTAACCAAAACAAAGTCGAGGATGACCGGTGAAAGTCAAAGCAAGCCACGGGGACCATTTCATCAATTTTCAAACTTTTAACCGCAGTAACCTCTGGTTATCGGTCGTATTACGTACATCGTTCCAAATTTGAAAGTATTTTGCGTACAATGGTAATTTTCAAAGTTTATTGCGTACATCTTCAGTTTTGAAAAACTATGTTACGTATCTTTAGCTTTCACCATTTAATTCACTAATAATAATTTAACAGTTTGCTTTAATACCAATAAAATAGCGAGCAAAATGTTGCTTTTGAAAAAAATTAAAAGGTTAAAAACGCGTTTCATGCATCTATTGAATCCTAACAACTATTTTTTTATTTTTTTATAGTTTTACTTTCTCTTACATTTAAGCTAGGTTAAATACGGTAAACAATAATGATTGTCTTGAATACTCCGTATTAATTAAACAACGATGATAGATTTACAATATTAACATACTCAACATCTTAAGACTAGAAGCATTAAAGTTATTACACATTTTTTTAAAGTTCTCAATACAGGATTAGTTAATATAAAGCTCTATTACACAAAGTAACAAGATCAATTGTGTCCATTTCGTAATGAATTGCGAATACCAGACGATATATAGGACTGGTATATATATGATTATTTAAATAGTAGAACTATGACTCAAGTGAGATCAGTGTTCTCGTTACTATTAACTAGTTATAATCTACTGCACGCGGGGTTTAGATAAAAAAATTATTATATATTAATCTTGAATATTGTGTCTTTAAATGTAATTGCATATAATTATATAATTATAAATTTCGCACGTCTGAAGTTTACACATAAATCAAATTTATTTTAACATTTTAGTTCGGTATATACGTATATAAAATTTCTTGTGAAAATTGTGATATAAGTCTAACTAATACTTATGCACGAGTTTTTCATTATGCATTAATATACATTATAATTTGATAAAATATTTGTAAAAATTTACATTAGGTAACTCAAGATTTAATTTTATTTATCGACAAAAATGGTGATGTTGTTATTTAAATTTCACTCATCGATATTATGTTGTCTGCATGATCTGAGTTTAATAGCACATAATGAGCGTTGATAAAGTTAAAGATACTTATTAAAGTTTTTAAAAATGTTTTCTAGATATCTTTATATAAATAAATAAAAATTACATGAGTCGTTGTTATAAGTAAAATCGCGTATATTTATTTTTAAATTAAAGTAACCCTGCTTACATTTGATAATTATATTCCTGTTTTCAGTAATTTAGCCGTATTTAAAATGTGAACTCGTGTCTACATAGGTTAAACTTTTAAAATGAAATAAGTGATTCCTTATTGAACGTATATAGTAAAAAAATTTGAAACTTATTATCTTATGCAAATTTATATGTCGTTATTTTAAAACACATATACATTGTATTTTTTAAGATATAAATTATAAAGGGTATAAAGTATAAGGGTGTATTTGTTTATAATCCAAAGTTATTAAAAAACATGAAGGCTTATAATATTACATTTAACTTTATATAATTTTTTAAAATTCAACCACTAAAGTTTTATTAATTACATCCTCTTTATTTAAGTTTTGTTTTCATAAATTTGACACCTATATTTTTATGTGTTTTTTTTATCAACAAAATTTCTACCAAGTTTATTAAAGTTTGACCAAAATCAATTTAATTTTGACTTTTATTAACCAATCACATCACACGGTTTTGCTTACGTGACGAAATCGAGCTCTCATATTGGCTTAATTGTTTTTTCAGTAAGAATGAATTGATAAAATCACTCTGAAATGATGTAATTCATTTCTTTATTATACTAGTTATAATACCCGTGCACGCACGGGGTTTTGACAAAAAAAATTATTTTGTATTAAGACTAAATATTTTGTGTTTAAAGGTAATTACATATAATTATATACTTATGCACGAGTTTTCCATTATATATTAATATCCATTAGAATTTGTTAAAATAAAATTTTGTAAAAGTTTCTCTTAGATAACTCAAGATTTAACTATATTTTGCAGACATATATGTTGATGTTGCTATTTAAATTTCAAAATTGATATTATGTTGTACACAAGATGCGAGTTTAGTAACACATAATTAGCGTCGATGAAGTTAAAATATATTCATTAAAGTTTAAAAAAAAAAATTTCTACATATTCTTATATAAATAAATAAGAATTACATGATTTGTTGTTATAAGTACAATCATGTATATTTTTTTCTTCATATTACAATAACTCTGCATCTGAATTTGATAATTATATTTTCATTTTCAAAAATTTAGCAGTATTTAATATTCAAATTCGTGTCCACATAATCATACTTTTAAAATAAAATAAAAGAGTCCTTACTAAACTTATATAGTAAAAGAAATATTTTGATATTTATAATCCTATAAATATTTATATGTTGTAATTTTAAAACAACATATATATTGTATTTTAATATATAAAGTATAGGGGTATAAAGTATAAAGGTGAATTTGTTTAATTTCTAAAGTTATTATAAAATATGAAAACTTATAATATTACACTTAACCTTATATAATTTTAAAAATTCAACCACTAAAATTTATTAATTACCTCATATTTTTTAAGTTTTGTTTTACAAATATTGTTATAAGTATAATCGCGTATATTTATTTTTATATTAAAGTAACCCGTGCTTACTATTTGATAATTATATTCTCGTTTTCAGTAATTTAGCCTTATTTAAAATCTAAACTCGTGTCCACATAAGTTAAACTTGTAAAAATGAAATAAGTGGGTCCTTATTGAACGTAAAAAGTAAAAAAGTTGATACTTATAATCTTATGCAAATTTATATGTTGTTATTTTAAAACAACATATACATTATATTTTTTAAGATATAAAGTATAAAGGGTATAAAGTATAAGGGGGTATTTGTTTATAATCCAAAGTTATTAAAAAACATGGAGGCTTATAATATTACACTTAACTCTATATAATTTTTAAAAATTCAACCACTAAAGTTTTATTAATTATTTCATCTTTTTTTGAGTTTTTTTTTCACAAATTTGACACCTATATTTTTATGTGTTTTTTCTATCAACCAAAATTTTTCACCAAATTTATTAAAGTTTGACCATAATCAATTTAATTTTGACTTTTTTTTACCAATCACATCACACGATTTTGCTTACGTGGTGAAATAATAAATTCTCTCCGATGACCAGACACAACCAAGTTGCCACAGTCGATGACCAAGTTAAAAAAATAAATTAAAAAAAAAAAAAAGAAAAAAAAAAGATTGAAAGGAAAGTGTGTGTAAATATCGGTTGAAAAAACGACCGATTTTCGTTTTTGGGTTGCCTCGACCGATCCTCGACCTGCACCCCACATTGGTCATTTCAAAGTTATTTTGTCGAGAAAGTTGATGTGACACCCGGTGACCTAGATCACGACTGTGTCCAGCTTTAAAGGTTGACCAAAATCAATTTAATTTTGATTTATTAACCAATCACATCTCACGATTTTGCTTACGTGTGTGTCCCAATAAGCTCATGTATTTCTAACCGTATAACATGCGTATCCGACTCACATATTCGAACATTCCAACCATAAAATTCCCTGTATAGGCACTAAAACACATCTTTGGTACATTAAAATACATTCATATATTATCTAAATCAGCAACTCAACTTAATTATACATTCATACCTTGAGTAGGCGTGAAAATCCTTCCACGACAATCATGTGTTGATTCTTAATCCTCTTCTAAAAGCGTACAAAAAAAAATTGCATTACACTTTAGTATGTGCGATAAGATCATAAAGCGCAAAAACCACTAACATGTTGCATTATAGTGAGGATAACAACAAAGTTAGTCATAACATCAAATAAGAAAACTTGATTAGAACTAAAGGGTGTTTGGTATGCTTATTAAATGTGCTTATTGGCTTATTCAATTACCATAACACAATAAGTTTATGATAAGGCTATAAGCTTTTTGAGAAGCTTAGTAAAAACCCGAACTCACAACTAATTCTATCATAGCTTAGTGTGTTTATAGTAAAACACAAATATTAAGCGTAGAACTTTCAATAAAACATTAAAAAAAAAAAAAAAACAAAATGTTACTAAAAGTTGTTGTGTGTAACAAAAAATTAAACCATAAAAGAGTTACTAAAACTATCATTAGATAAGGCATAAGCCAAAGTTACATTGAAGTCTCTTTCGGATTCTATTCAGAAGCAAAAAGCGGTTAACACATAAATCATAAGTATAGAAGAATGGTTGTATCTCACATCCGTGATTACCAACTCAATAACATTATCGTAGTATAGTAACGTAATAATCTGATTAAAAACTAAATATTCTTGCTTAATAATTCTCATGTACACACTTTTATTTCTTTACAACGACCAACTATTACGGATTTTTATTATTTATTTATTTATTAATTTTTATGAAACATCACGTCAATGAATAAAGTTAGGTTATCACCTAAGTAGTTTTTTAAGGAAAACACCTTCTAAATTAACCAATGACTATCTAACCTTTTTTTTTTTTTTTTTTTTTTTTTTTTTTTTTTTTAATTAGATTTGTAAAACGTTTTAAGCGATGCACATGTTGAGGTTGAGGTTGATGTTGTTGTATAACTTTAACTATTGATATCATGTTGTACAAAATGTGCGAGTTTAGTAGCACATAATGAGCGTTATTGAAGTTAAAATATGCTCCGTAAAGTTTTAAAATGTTTTATGGATATCCATATATAAATTTTAAATAATAATTCACAGTCGTTGTTATAAGTAGAATCGCGTATATTTATTTTCATATCACAGTAACTCGTGCTTACTATTTGATATTTAATTATATTCCTGTTACTAATATTATAAAGTATAGGGGGTATAAAGTGTAAGGGGTTATTTGTTTTTTTTTCTAAAGTTATTAAAAAACATGGAAACTTGTAATTTTACAATTAGCTCTATATAATTTATTTAAAATTCAACGACTAAAGTTTTATTAATTACTCCCTATTTTTTTAAGTTTATGTTTTTATAAATTTGACACCTATTTTTTTTATGCATTTTTTTTCTTAACCAAATTTCTCCACCAAAATTATTAAGTTTGACCAAAACTAATTTAATTTTGACTTTCTGTTGACCAATCATATTGCTTGATTTTGCTTACGTGGCAAATTCGAGCTCTCCTATTTGTTTAATTTTTTTTTTCAATAAGAAGGGTTTTGCAAAAACACTCTAAAATGATGTAATTCTTTTATTATATAAAAGATAAAAGATTAATCGACTCGACTATATATACGTTTATCTATATTTTTATCTATATTATTCTAATTATTCTATATGACTCATGTAGATATATAAAATACCTTGCTAGATTTCGAAAAGAATATATAACTATTGGGTTCAGATTAATCTTTCATGAACATCGTATCGAATCAAGTGTTAAAAAAAGGTTAAGACAGATATCAATGAATTATTGTAATTAAACTCTTGGATCACAAGTTTAATTAATTTTCTAGCTATGAGGCGCGCAACTTTTTATCTGTACCAAAAATATCTGAAATTCTGAACCAACATGAAATGGATAATGTAACAAAACAAAATTGGGGGAATTGAAACAAAGATCAAATATCTCATTTGGTAGTAATAGAATACAAGTTACAACGACATATAAGAAAGAAAACAACGATGTTACATATTTAAGACCAAAATATATAATCAAATAAAAATGTTTAGAAAACAACAACAATTTTATCACATACATTCATAATATAGGATCTGAATTAATTGATGATTAATTTGACTTAAAAACATTTAAAGGTGATCATGCAGATGCAACCACTTGTTTCATTTTCAGTTTTGATAGCAGAAGCTAAATGAACATAAGCTACTATACAGACCAAGCTTCTTTCATCTCTTCACTGCATTTATCTCCCATCGCCTTCTCAACTGTTCTTATCAATGAATGCTTCCTTAACTATCTGCATATATTCACCAAATAAATATAGCTAACTATTGTTAAAATTTGACGATAAAAATAACTCAAGCTAGTGGTACTAACAAATCAAGTAAGTCACTAGTTTAGCGGGTCATACATGCAAACATATAACTATAACGTAAAAACAGAGCCGTATATGAGGGTACGTGGGTGTGTGAGGTGTGCTGTCGCACAGGGCCTCTAAATTATAGGGGCCTCAAAATTTTTATATTATGTGCATATATATCCTATAAAAGTGACTACAAGTATCTGATTTAAGAAGTTACATTGAAAAATGCTAGCCGATGCACTTTGAAAACAATTATTTCTCATTTTATCTATTTAGAAAATTATTTACTTTCAATTTTGGGCCCCGTTTTTGTTATTAAACTGAATTCTGCATAGGGACTTCGTAAACTCAAAGACGGACATGCGTAAAAACAAGGTTGGCCAGTGTCTAGCGGTATTAATATATACTCCGTATTTAATTTGTAATAAAGATTACCTCAAATTGAGGATCAACAATTCCTTTTTGAACATGAACAGTTGCCATATACTTGAGTGTAGAACCAGTAATCACAACTTCTCCTTTTTCCCTTAGTGAATTCTTTGCCTCGCATACCTTTTATCACGCATGTATAAGCAATCACATTGCATGTATATATGAATCACAAGTCTAAAGGGAAATTCACATATAAATGCTAGCTCACCATCTTGAATACTTTATGACATGGGACTTGAGTTTGGGATTATTTTGAGGAAGCTCGGTTGTGTCTTTCAAAAGCGAAAACAATCCTCTTGCCTCAGGGCTATCTCCAATATCCTACATAACCGAAACCATAAGTTTCAAAATCGCACTCTATTTCATAGCATTAGCCTTTTGTCGTCCTTTGGCCACCTAGCGGGATCACGGGTGTAACAAAGTACGAGATCCTCGACCAATAGGTTGAGGGTTCAAGTGGCATCGTGTGTGTTTTAAAAAAAAAAAAAAAAAAAAAAAAAAAACCTTAATAATTTGAAAAGAACTCACATTTTGTAAAGGTAAAGACTAAGGGCAGGAATGTCTTCCTTCATAACCATCCATGATTCCTTAACCTATGCTTCTTGCTTCTCACTAAAACCAGACATCTTATATATTTCTTTCTCTTTCTTGTTGTATATATTCCTCTAAACTGATGGTCACATATATACATGTACATAGAGGTATATATAGATATGGGCATATGTCATTTATAAGGATAAAGATGTACTGTTATGATGGTGTAAAAGTCTAAAACATATGGCTAACATAAGTGGTTTTACCCTTCGCCTTCATTAAGGGACATTTTGGATCAACAAGTGGTGACCATTACTTTATGGGTGTCACACCATTTTCTTTTATACATACACCACAATTGTACATTACTATCTTGTAAAGTGTGATGGTGTATGTATAAGAAAAAATACTGTCAGTATCAACCCCTTACTTTATTTACACCAATATTGAATACATGCATGCATATAGTTGAATATTAGCTATATTAAATCGATTTTGAAACAATTTTATGATTTATCTAGTAGATTTGTAAAACTTTGTATTGTATCAATATCACCATTTTCAGTATATATAAAAAGCATTTCAAGATACTGATTTTGGTTCAGTTTGTTTGGCTTGAATAATTATATTGTATGTTTAATTAGTAGTTAAATTTTTTATATTTGACCTTGATAATGTATAGAAAACTTTCTATTTTATTTTAGACTAAAATACACCGTTGGTCCCTAAACTTGTATCGGAGGATCGCGATGGGACGAAACCGGCATAATCATCGCCACGGGTCCAAGCAAGACCCATTAAATGCCGATTGGTCCTTGACCAATAACGGCGTTGTCAACGTTCGTTATACCAAAATAAACCCGTAATCATGGTACTACCGAGGGTAGAATAGTCATTATGTGGTATACTTGTAGAACATGTCTTGTCCAATTTCCGTCATATTGTACAATATAACAAAACCGGTACTCATTGCTCATCCCCAAACTTGTTTTGGAAGCCTAGCCGAGAAAACCCTAAGGCAATGTCTATCATCAAATCAAATAATCGAGTAAGAAAATAACAAACAACCACCTTGGATTTACTCGTGGCGAGTAAGAGAATATCCTTTATATGATGATCGTGAAGCGGAGGAAAGAGCTGCGGTCGGGAGATATTGTAAGTCTTTTTGGTTAGAGCCTATTACAATCATATGTTAGTACGACCGATTAAGTTATTCCCTTTTAGGTAACATTAGCTTAACAAAGTTTTGTACATTTTTTATATGACGGGTGAACACGGATCGTTTAGCATGATGTTCCATTATGAAGGTACATTCAAATACTTTCCGGTAGGATATATCAAGGAGGCAAGAAATGCCTTGTTGATCTTGTGGAAATAAAAGAGGTATCTGTTGATGAAATGGATGCTCTCATGACCCAAATCGGTTATGAGTCCGGACAAACCAATTATTTCTACTTTGTTAAGCTGGTTGTACATTAGACGACGGTTTGTTTTCTTTGCGTGAACACGCTAATCTAGACTGTTGAAAGATGTTGTCATCTGACATAAGGCGATAGACGTGTATGTTGAAATAGGAAGACTAGATTAGAATTTTTCAAATGTCCCCACAATCAATTAAGACGTGTTTTGGGAGATGGATGAAGATAGGAGAAAAGTTGCTCTGCGGCTATTCAATCATGTTGTGAGCGGTTGGTGTTAGATGATATAGATAATGAACACGCCTAGATCCGTTTATCCAACTTACACAATTGCACGTGGACGTCAATGATATTGGTGAAGCTAGCAATTTGCCAAACATTGAGCCACTCTTTTCCACCTTAGACGCTCATTTGCTAGCCAACTGTTCAAAAGCAATGGCGTGCTTTAGTAGTTATTGATGAGGACAATGCTCTAAAGGAGCACGATAATGTTGAGGTTAACTGCTTAGAGTGATTCGGGGAAGGACTTTGACAATGGTGAAACATCACTAGTTGATGTCAATAACACCTTTGAGGAGCCCGAAAATTTTGAGGTTAATATGTTTCAATTGACACGGAGAAGCATTTACACAAAGCGTGCGACCACTAGTTGATGTGAATAACGACTTTGAGGAGCTGATGTGGATGTAAGTCTGTTTCAACCGACTCGGATAACATGGAAGAGGATCCTGTTGTTGATCTTAACTGTTACAAGCGAGTGACACTAGTGAATTTGGCAATGCAGTTGAACCAAATCAAGATAACACTTGTCAAGAGAATGATGTACGACTTGGTATGCTACAAGTAGGTCGAGTCTTGATTCGGTGAAGAAGGAACAACATGTTATATAAGTGATGACATGCGGTTGGTAAATGATTTACGTGATGGTTGATGAAGTATTTTGCATGACCATGTTAGTTTCAACACGCACACTTTGCTAATGGCGTCTATACCACTTTTTCTATCTTGGTCGAGTTTGCTCTTTGGGAAGTAAAAAGCTAGTAAGAGAGCATTCAATAGAAACTAGGGTGAGTTGTTTTTGAAGAATGACAAAACAAGAATAAGGGTCGGTGTAGGGGTTGTGTTCAGTTTGAGCCCAAATGAAGGTCTGGATGGATATTGGCCCATCTAGAAGTCCATTAAGCGAAGGGTATAAGAGCATTGCTTTACGCCAAAAGGACCCTTCACAAATACTACGCCCATGGCTATTGTTTATCGGCGGGAATGGTGAGGCAGTATCACGGTCGGTCGAACATATAATGAGCAAAGACACTTGTTTGTAATCAAGGGAAGTCGAGCTTTTGACCTTCGCTATATCTCACGAAAATTACAAAGACAAGTTGAAACAAATCCAGAGCTTCTGTCGGTCGGTGCATAATCAACTTACCAACCAATACGACCTTCAAGTGTCCCTGCGAGAAGGTATTAAGGGCCAAAACCTAGCAATAAAAGCCATCGGTCAATTCAAGCTTCAATTTACCATGTTGAGAGATTATGTTCAAGAGTTCTGAAGAAAAACCCTAATACAACAAAGGAGATGAATGTGGAACGACCTCCGGATGAGTCTCTTCCAACGAGAATTCAAGAGAGTGTATGTTTGTTTAGGTGCCTTGAAGCAAGGATTTAAAGATTGTGGGAGATCGTTGTTGGGCTGGGCCGCTTTTCGATTCGTGGTCCTTTCGATGGTCAACTTATGACAATGTGGAATTGATAGCAACAATGGTATATACCCTTTCGCTTATGCTTTTGTTGATTCATATAACATAGGATCATGGACTTGGTTTCTTCATTGTTTATCCGATGATTTAGCACTTGGGCCAATTTCAAGCATCACTTTTATTCTTGACATGAATAAGGTACTCTCTTACTCTATTCATGAATTTAAGTGTCACTCTTTGAAACAGACGGAAAGATATTTGATTTTGTGCGGGATATAAGTAGAGGCATGTGAAGTTTTTGAAAGTGCGAACACATTACGTATTAAAAGCATACATGAGAAAATGAAATTGCAATGGAAAGGTAGGGCCTATAAAGACCATCGTGGAAATGTGCAATGACCTCAACTTATGCAGTTTAAAAGCTATGGTGATCTCAAGAAACTTAATCAACCAGCCCATGATTGGTTAAGTAAGATACCACCGATCCATTGGTCAAGGTCACATTTTTCATGTAAGTGATCTATCTGTTTCACTTACTTTGTATTCGTAAATGCAGATATAAGCAGTTATAATTAATACATGTTTATTACTTGTCATCTTTAGGAGAGCTACTTCGATGTGTTACTTAATAACATGTGTCAAGTGTTCCATGAGAAAATTAAAGATGGGTTAAGCAAACCTATTATTACAGCCTTAGAATACATCTGAATATTGTATGAAGAGGATAATGCATGTTCTTATGGTGATTGAGAAGAGTGATGGGCCATTAACACCAACTGCACAACACATGCTAGAGGCTATTAAGAAAGAGGTCATTAAGTATAATGTGTTATGGAATGGGGATCTAAGTTTCGAGTTAGTGGACCATGGGGTGACCAATGTGTAGTTAATGTTGTACACAAGACTTGTACTTGCGAAGGTGTGAGATAACAGGTTTACCATGTAAACATCTTTGTTGTTACCAATTGGAATATGGCTTTAAATGGCCAACAAGTCGGAGTGTGAAACATGGGCTCATCCTTGTTACTATCTTCTCACTTGGGAGGCTACCTACAAACACCATGTCCACCTATAACTAGCAAAGTACATTGGGAAAAATCAAGCGTGCAACAACAATTGTTCCACCGAAATCCAAACAAACCCGCCGCAAAAGGTAGAAAAGAGTTAGGATAGCACCAAATCGAAGAGATTGTGAAGGATGGTAAGTCGTCAAGGGCTTGGAAGAGTGTCGTGTAGTATTTGTGGCATTCTTTGGACACAACCGGGTAACATGCCTAGGGTATGGTGGAGCTCAACATAGTGGAACCGCGATAAGGTAAATGTCAAAAGACGCCTACTAAAGCTGCAGGAAAAAAAGACATCCTAAATGTAAAAAGGTAGCAGCGAGATAAAGAAGTCAAGGTACGGTGTTGTTGTAGAAAGCCAAGTTAGTGCGGTTCAAGGAAGTAGTGTTCAATCTACAAATCAAGAGCCGAGGCGAAGATCCCATCATACATGATGCATCCACGCACAATCCCAACAACTTCAAGTGAAGCATTTGCCGATCCCATCATGCATGAGCAATCCCACCGATTTTGATTCGATCAAGTGATGTTCAGCGGTTTCTCCTTCAACCCACTGCTACATGAAGAATGACTAGGAAGCGGTGCACTAGAAAGAATGATGGCCTCACCATAGGTCAAATCTGTTATGCTAATTTTCTAGACAATGTTTCATCTAGTTTACTATTTATTTTCTATGGACAAGTTATGTAATCTAAAAACATATCTGTGTGTGGGTGTGTAACTGTAGCTCTCATGCTTTGAAAAGTATGCAATTTTATGCAGCTGGAATTATATCCATTTACATTAACTATGGAACCATGTCATTATTGTGTATTTTTGAGATTGACTAAGCTTGATGTGTGAATAGTTTGCGCAAAAAGTAACCAAAGCTAAAATAGAACATCATAAGAATGTTGACATTTAAAAGTCAACCCTAAACACATTGCAAACCATCCGCATACCCATGAGGCATAGAAAATCGAAACAAACAAAAGCGAATACTTCATAACAAGGTTACTACAATTCAAGATACACAACATTAACCAACTAGCCTCATTACATAAAAGGTTAAAACGTTATCCCAATGCATAAACAATGAAGAACAACATCGAACTTAGCACCATGTAAATCTTCCACTTCCACACATCACCGAGCAACTACTAATCTTGCCTCAAGCTCATTTCTCCCTCAAAAGTCCCGGTATGATCATTCTTGAGCGAGCAGTTTCGGGATCATACCATCTTATCCACCGACAAGAAGACCCCTATTGATGGTTATGACAAGTCATTAAACAACCACCATTGTTACAAACTTACACAAGAAATATTTAGACGCACTTACTTGAGCAGGACAACCAAAGAATCGGCATACAGGTTGGCGAGGTCCATGAAGCACGAATAATAGCTTGCTTACCACACCAACAACGTACCATCTTGAAACAATTATCGTTTTGAAGAGGACGGTTTTGAAGGATAGTTTAGGATGGGTCATAAATGTAGATCAAACCTTGTTACACACATATACTAGCTACATACAATTGTAGAAACGGTTTTATTTAATGCCTTCTGATGAAAGACGGTTTGCCCTCGGAAAAATAACGTTGACAACGGCGGTATTGGTCAAGGACCAATCGGCATTTAATAGTCTTGTTTGGACCCGTGGCGATGATTATGCGGTTTGTCCCATCACGATCTTCCGATACAAGTTCGGGGACCAACGGTGTATTTTAGTCTTTATTTTATGTATGTATAGTTAAATTTCAAAATTATAAATAAATAAATAAAATCAAGACTGATAAGTCGTCACATATCAATATTCTGATAAGAAAATTGACGTAACTAGCAAATTCAGTTTGTTTTACAAGCTCCAAAATATATAATCCTTTAACAAAATGCAACATTGACTTATATGGAATCTAATATAATTTTTTGATTAATGGTTAACTACCTAAAATGTATTAAAAGGACCACGTTAAAAACGTTATATGTTTTGGCAAAGTTAGATAGTACTAAAAAGACAATGTTGTAACTTTATGATAAATGGAGTAATACTTTAAAACAATATTTTTTAGTTTAAACCGTAATTGCTGGGTTTCTGTTGTTATTTTACTACTGGATACGTTATGTCGAATAAAAAGAAATCACAAAAAAGGCAAGTTAGGTTTCCATCAAAGTATAATGATCATGTTGTAGGGACATGAAAGTTATAAAAAAGGAATGAAAAGATATATTACATCAGGTAACTATAGTCATATGGATAATGCATATGTGGAGACAGGAACAACAAATAAGTTAGAAGTCACGGGACATGAAAGTTTGACGGCGAGAAAAGAAAAACGAGTCGTCTCACCTTCGAGTTCTGTTGGAAGTGGTGGCGATAGACTAAGGAAAAAGAGGAGACCATTTGGGGACGAGATGTTCGAAGGGGATGAGTTGGAGAAGAATTTTAATCAGGGAAAGGTGAATGAGGAAAATGTGAGTACCAAAAAGAAAATTGGTAGGAGAAGTATAACAAAAGCTTTTGAGGTGGCGAGACAAACAGGGGTGCAAGGATTAGGGGATAATAAAAAAGGAATTTCTGATGCATATAAAGAGTACTACGAGGAAAATAGTGATAGTAATGGGGTATTTCAGTTCGGGTGTAATAACAATGGAGAAGTTAACAGTTCTAGGTGTAACTTAAATGTGGATCAGATCAAGGAGGTAGGAGAATTGATTGGGGTGTCGTGGGTTTTAGCTGAGGGAGAAAAGAATGCAGGAGACTCGGATCGAGGAGGAAAGGAGGCTGAACAAGGTGCTGTTGGGAAGCCACAGTAGAGAGTTGGTATGTCTGTTTTGTTCGCTTGTCTCTTTTTTCTTATGAAGTTTATTTCTTTAAATGTGAGGGGCATGGGTGAGGCCGGGAAAAAAGATTGGGTTAAATCAATTATTATGGATGAGCAACCAGACGTCATTGGGCTGCAAGAAACAAAATGTGGAATGGTTGACGATTTTTGGATTGAAGATATTTTGGGGGGTAGGGGGTACGGGTTCGCGCAACTGCCTGCAAATGGGAACTCGGGGGGTATAATCTTAATTTGGGACACTAGGGTGTTCACGTGCAAGGAGGCCGTTGGGGATGAGAGGTTCGTAGCGGTAAAAGGATTGTGGAAGGGAAAAGTGGAGGATATCTTTTTGGTTTGTGTTTATGGGCCGCACGTGAGTCGTCAAAAAGCGTCGTTATGGGATAGATTAGCTTCTTTGATGGCTAGATGTCGTGGTGCTTGGTGTGTTTTTGGTGATCTAAATGTTATCAGAAGCAACAATGATAGATTTAATTCTCAAGTGAACGTAAAGGAAATGAACGATTTTAATAACTTCATCAGTGACTCGAGGTTAGTTGAGATTCCTATGGGGGGAAGAAAATTTACTAGAGTGAGTGACGACGGGCTTAAATTTAGTAAATTGGATCGATTCTTGTTAAACGATGAATTTAACAATTTATGGGGTAACCTCTCGGTTTTAGCCTTATCCCGTAAGTTATCTGATCATTGTCCTATAGTGCTTAAGGATATGGAACTAGATTTTGGTCCAAAACCATTTCGACTGTTCAACATTTGGATGGAGGAGTCGGATTTTTATCATGTGGTGGAGGAGGCATGGAAGAAAGAGGTGAGAAGCACCCGCCCATATTGTATATTCCGTGATAAACTTAAAAATGTTAAAGCGAATCTTAGGGTGTGGAGTTAGGATAGATTTGGGGGGGCATAAGGAGAAGATCGAATTACTAAAAGCCGAAGCAATGAAATGGGAATTAGAGGCCGAAAAGAGAACATTGAATGATGGTGAGAGAGTTACGTGGTTAGAGGCTAGAAAAAGGTGGGAGGATAAGGAAGATGATCTTGGTAGTATGCTTCGCCAAAAAGCTAGAATTAGGTACGATGTGGAAGGCGATGAGAATTCAAAGTTTTTCCATTCCTACATCAAAAGGAAGAATAATAAATGTAACTTGAGAGGTCTTATGGTAAACGGGGTTTGGTGTGAGGACCCCATGGTAATCAAATCAGAGATGGCTAGACACTATAAATCTTTGTTCTCCGAAGGTGGGGTGTCACAGCCGATATTCTGTGAAAGGCTCGAGAAAATTTCGATGGAGGAGGCGAGATTACTTGAGAAAGAATTCTATGAAAAAGAGATATGGGAAGCTATCTTAGGTTGTGGGGGCGACAAAGCGCCGGGGCCTGACGGTTTTAACTTCAAGTTTATTAGAAAATTTTGGGAGATTATTAAGGTTGATCTGGTGAGGGCGATTATGTGGTTTTGGGATAAGATGGAAATATCGAGGGGTGTAATTCTTCTTTTGTCACCATTATTCCTAAAGTGATGGATCCCATTGGGCTTGGGGATTTCCGGCCAATCAGTCTCATTGGTTGTTATTATAAAATTATAGCAAAGATGTTAGCAGAGAGGGTTAAGCGGGTGGAAAAGGGGATTTTTAGAGGGGTTAAAGTAGGGGAGAATAACGTTACGGTTTCTCACCTACAATATGCTGACGATACTATTTTATTTGGTGAATGGAATAAAGAGAATGCCAAATCTCTTATGTGTATTCTTAAATGTTTTGAAGAAGCATCTGGGTTGTGGGTAAATTACAACAAAAGCAAAATATATGGTATTGGAGTTAATGATACAGAATTAATGGATATGTCGGTCTGGATGGGGTGTGGCGTTGGGGAATTTCCTTTTACTTACTTGGGTTTACCGATTGGTGAGAACATGAGGCGTATAATGGCATGGAATCATGTGGTGGAAAAATTCAAGAGTCGATTGGCGGATTAGAAGGCTAAAACGATGTCGTTCGAGGGTCGGCAAACATTGGTTAAATCGGTTCTAGGTAGCTTGCCATTGTATTATTTTTCGATGTTCCGTGTGCCTTTGAGTGTTATTAAACTTCTTGAGAGAATTAGAAAAAATTTCTTTTGGGGTGGGCGGGGTGAAGGGAAAAAACTTTCGTCGGTTAAATGGGAAACGCTCCTAGCTTCTCAAGGGTTGGGGGGTTAAATATTGGGTCATTGCGGGCAAAAAATTTGGCTTTATTAGGGAAATGGTGGTGGAGGTTTAGGAGGAAGGGGAGCCTTTGGGTTAGAGTGATTAAAAGCATTCATGGGGATAGCGGTGGTTTGGGGGGAAATAGGGTAATGGGTGGGGGGGACTAAGGTTGGTGGGGTTTGGCGGGATATCGTGAGGATAGGAGAGGAGATTGAGAATTTGGGGTTAGATTTTATTTCATCATGTGTGGGGGTGTAGGGGGACAAGAAAGATATTAGGTTTTGGACGGATAAGTAGGTGGATAATTGTAGGCTTTGTGATAGATTCTCTAGGCTATTCCATCTAGATATAAGAAAAGAGGGTAGCGTGATGGATAAGGGTTCTTGGATAAATGGAGTTTGGTGTTGGGTATGGGATTGGAGAAGGAGTATTATAGGTAGAGTTAGTAAGGAGTTAGAGGATTTATTGAGTATATTGCAAAACGTTGTTGTTTCAAATAATTGTAGGGATAGGTGGAGATGGTTGTTATCCGGAGATGGGGAGTTCAATGTCAACGAGCTTTCTAGTTTGATCGAGGAAAAGATTCTAACGGTGGAAAGTGGCGGTCAAGAAACGCTTTGGAACAAGTTGGTGCCGAAAAAAGTAAATATCTTTGCGTGGAGAGCTTTAAAAGGTAGAATTCCGGTTCGCATGGAGCTTGATAGGAGAGGCATAGACTTGGATTCGGTTCTTTTTCCAAGTTGTTCTAATGCGGTCGAAACATGTGCGCATAGCTTGGTCACTTGTGATCTTGCTATGAGCGTGTGGGATAGGATCTTTAGTTGGTGGAAGATGGGGTGATTTAATGCCTTTTCCATTGATGAATTTTTCTCATCAAACGGAAACGTTAATGTTCCTAATAATATTGTCCGTGTTTGGCAAGCGGTCATTTGGACTTCCGGCTACTTCATTTGGAAAGAAAGAAATGCTCGAGTGTTTGGTAACAAGATTTCAAGTAATAATAAAATTGTTCAAGATATTCAATTAAAAAGCTACGAGTGGAATGTGCGAAGATCAAAAAAATTTAAAGAGATAGATTGGCAACAATGGCTAAGGGATCCTATAAGTATTCGGTTATAGTATCATGTCTGTGTGCTGCTCAGTTCAAGTGAAAAAAGATAGTTTGTGATGGCTCTTTTTTTTGTTCAGTATGGTTCAGTGTGTTCTGCAGTGTTTGGCTCCTGATGCCTGCAATTCGGCTGGCATATGGCCTGTTGTGTATGCACTTGAGGTTTATGCTATTTAAGGTATCTGCTAGTTATAGAATCTGCTGCATAGTAATTGGTTGTGTGCTCTTTTTGTTTGGTACTGTATTATTAATGGTTCCTTTTCATGGGTGGTTTTTTATCACTATGGGCCAGGCCATTTATGGTGCCATGTGAATGCCTTTTGTCTACTGGTTTATTGCTTTTAGTGATAGGTAGTTTGGTATTTTTAGGTGTGATAGAGTTGTTGTTTAGTCATATTTAGTTGTATTTTTTCTTTTGGGTCCTTTTCTCCTTTAATTATCTTGTTTAATGGAGAAAGGATGCCTTGTTTTGTATGTCTATCCCTTATTTGGGGTTCTATTTTATTGTTGCCTTTCTAAAAAAAAATGATCATGTTGTAGGAAATTTAAGTCAAAAAAGAAATGATGAAGATTGTAACAGTCATAAGCAAGCTGTAAGTAATTCTGATTTGGGGAAAATGGAAGCTAATAAGGAGAATGATAGTTCTAAGAATAATGGTGGAATATCTGGGTCTGATGAAGTAGGGGTTAGTGATGGTGATGGAAGAGAGAATACTGGGGAGAATGGTGAGATTGTTGAATGCTTACAAACAGGGGATGGTAGTATGGATGATGGTACTCAAGGAAAAGATACAGGTGTGGTTGGGAATGGAACAGTGGATGAGAATAATGATGAGTTGCATACTACTAGTGTTGTTGTTGAAAAGGAGCCTAATAATCAGGATTGCACTGTAAGTATGTCTCAACAATCTCTATCTAGTAATGAAACAAATGCTACTGATGATGAAAAACCTAAGAATAATACTAGTTATGCTAATGTGACTAAGAGAAACTTGGGCTACTTGAATAACAAACTGTGTCACATTCCTACTAGAATTAGTGAAAAATGGAACTGAGATAGTTATATTTGATGAGGAAATAGTCATGGAGGGAAGTAAAAGGTGGGAACATACTACTTGTGGGTACTTTGTAGGCTATAAAATGTATTCACAGGAGATCAATTATCACTTGTTTAGAATGTGGGGTAAGTTTGGTCTAAAAAGCATTCAAAACATAGGTAACGGAACTTTTGTGTTTAAATTCAAAGATGAACAAGGATTGCAGGATGTTGTGGAAAATGGTGTGTGGATAGTTAACAACAAACCAATGGTGGTGCAAAAATGGGACATAAGTATTGATGTGAACAAGGTTGAACCTAGTGTACTACCTGTTTGGATTAAAATGTTAAATATCCCCTTGGAAGCATGGAGTGTTAAAGGATTAAGTGCCTTAGCTAGCAGTCTAGGGAAACCTGTAATAATGGATGCAATGACAACTAAGATGTGCACTCAAGGAATTGGTAGGTTGGGATATGCCAGAGTATTGGTGGAAGTGGATGCTAAGAAGGGATTAAAGGATTCTATAGATGTTCAGTATTGTGATAGGACCAATAAGACCATTGCAATTAAAACTGTCAAAGTAGAGTATGACTGGAAACCTCCAGTCTGCTCCAAGTGTCAAGTATTTGGTCATAATATTGAGAAGTGTGGGCAGAACGGTGTCAAGGAAGGGAGTAACATGGAAGCAAACCAACAGACAATTTAAGAGTGAGCAACAAAAGAAAAGGAAATTTGATGGAGGCAAGAAGTATGTAGCTCCAAAATATGCTTTTGTACCAAAAGCTAGAACAAATGCCCCACCTAAAACAACTGTGGAACATGGAAGTACTGATGCAGGAGAACAACCAAACCAGAAAACCAAGTCTGCAAATTCACCTAAGAAAGCATGGAATGTGCAGGAAAGTATTATGACAGCAATTAAGACCACTTCAAACAAATATGCTCCTCTGCAAGAAGAAGAAGAAGAAGTGATTGGGGCAACAACATAAATAAGTGCTGAGAAAAGAATGTTAGTGGATAGATTTGTTATGGCAAACCAAGATCCCCCTCTGAGTGAAATAGCCAAATGGACAAAGGAGATGGATAAGCACTATAAGGAGAAAAGGAATGCAATCCAAAAGTGCAAACATAAAGGTAAAGCTACTGAGGAAGAAATAGAATTAGATGAAAATGATGTGTTTGTGGACAAGTCTACAAGTGCAAAGTTCATGACAAAGAATGAGGTTCATGGGGGTAGTAGGACTTTATTCAGCAAGTAATCATGGAATTCAAAATAGCCAGCTGGAACATTAGAGAGCTTGGAAAGCTGTCTAAGCAGAATGAAGTTCAAAATCTAATCAGGAATGAGAATTTCAGTGTTTATGCAATTCTTGAAACACATATGAAGAAGGACATAATTAACAAGGTGTGTGTTGGGAATTAGGAATGGCAACATAATCTGAATGTAAGTATTAAGGGTTGTAGGATAATTGTGTGTTGGAAAAGTAATGTGGCAAGGTGTACCCTCATTCATAGTAAAAGGCAAGCCATGTTATATCTGATTGAAGTTCTCAACTAAAAAATTAAATTCTACTGCACTCTCTATGATGTAAATAATGGCAGAGATAGAAGAGATTTGTGGAAAGATCTTAGCCTTTTCAATCAAATTATCAAGAATGAAGCATGGGTATTAATGGGTGATGTGAATGTTAGTCTCAATTTGGAAGATCATTCTGAAGGAACTACCTATGTGACACAAGATATGATGGATTTTCAGGACTGTGTTAATTCTATTGAAGTGGAGGATCTATGCAGCACATGGTTCCAATACACATGGACAAAAAGCCTTCTTAATCCAAATGCAACTATGTTGAAAAAACTGGACAGAATTATGATTAATAACAAATTTCTGTCTAACCATGTTAATGCTAATGCCAGGTTTTTGCCATATGGAATCTCTGATCATAGCCCAGCCATCTTGACATGTCCAGACATGGTGAAGAAGAAAAGAAAGTATTTCAGATTGGCTAACTATGTGACAGAGAAAAATGAATTTATGGAAATAGTCAAAGACTAATGGAGCCTTAATGTACAAGGCCATGCTATGTATCAACTTGTGCAGAGGCTTAAAACAATGAAGAAGCATCTCAACAATCTCAATTAGAAGAATGGTAACTTGTTCACTAAATTTGAAGACCTGGGAAAGAAGCTACATGAAATTCAAGCTAAAATTGACAAAGACCCTACTAATAGAAGTTATAGAGAAGAGGAAGTCAAAGTGATGAGTGAATTTAATGATGCTGTAAAGGATGAGGAAAGTTTGTTGTTTCAAGAAGCAAAAGTGGAATGGCTCAAAGAGGGTGATAGGAACTCTGCATACTTTCATAAAGTTCTTAAGGGTTCGCATTCTGCGAATTGACCCTCTAATTCAGTCTGTTGTTCTTGAATGAACTCTCCAAGACCCTTTATGTAACACCCCCAAAATATCGCAACGGAAGATTGTGTCATTGGGGTGCTACTTCATAATACAAAGTACAAGTTATAGAAAACGACCTCTAAATGAGACATTTTGAAAAGTTACCATTCGATCAATGAAATCAGAGTTACAAACAATGAGGTCCCAAAGTATAATATATAAATGTTTACAAAATGTTTCGAATGGCAAATGATAAAAGCGTAAGTCTTCAAAATATGTCGTGCGACTCTATGCTTCAAACTCTAGCTATCGCCTTAAGACCTGAGATAAACATGCTAAAAAGTGTCAACACAAAGGTTAATGAGTTCATAGAGTTTGTTTTGAATAAGTTGAAAAGCCTTTAAAGAATGTTCACACATCAAAGGCATTGTAAATCCACTCAGTTCCAAGTTCCGCCCATACAAAACTTGCAACCTGTGTGTTTACAACCCACTACTAAAAATAGTACGTCAATCATGTATGCATGTATCATAATAGTTAAAAGTATAAATGTTTTAAGTATGTAACTAGTATATTGATCACGTACACGTGCATCAAAACTTATGCAATTAGCCATGAGTCTCCACTCCATCTCCAAAAACCTCAGGTGGGTATGATGCTCACAAGGAAAGTAATAGCATTGGTTCTAATTCATCTCCGAAACCCAATTCATGTGTTATCCAAGGAGACTTTGTGTTGCCCATAAGGAAAGTAATAGCATTGGTTTTACTTCATCTTGAAACCCAATGCATGTGTTATCCAAAGAGACTTATCATGCGAACGAGGACCGCGCTCCGTGTATGTTGGGAGACTTTCAAGTTTAGTATAACACAATCAAGTATAATGCAATCAAGTATATAACGCAATCAAGTATAATGCAATCAAGTATAATGCAATCATGTATAATGCAATCAAGTATAATGTTTTGTGTATTTGTAAAAGTAAAAGCAAGTAGTTGAGCATGTATCTCCCCCAAAAGTTTCAAACGAGTATAAAAAGCGAGGCTAAGAACTCACCTTAATAAATGATATCACAACATATAACAGAATCGATGGATAAGCCTGGAAGTCTCTACGTATAACATAGAATATGATGTCAACTCTTAGGTTCAGAATAACGACGCGAAATTATAAACATGCCTATATACGTCCTTATATTGATCATGATGTAGTATTTTTATGTTTGTTTATAGAAATGGTTTTAGTTTGCATATCTCGACTACCGCTCGGGCCATAACAATTCAGAGGTCATGCGAACGCGTCGAGGAGCTAGGACACTTTAATTGTAAATCCAAAGAACTCGTCGATCCGCTTACCCAAATGAACCCCTCACATGAAGTTCCCTAGTGTTGTAGTGCTTAATACGTAAAACATGTATTTTAATTACTTGATTATATGATGTATTAAGAGTTTATAAATACAATAAATAATCTAACAAATTTTATAAGTATTTAAATAAGTTTGAGTTTTATAAATACTTACATTAATATAGGATGCTTGAGTTTTATGGAAAAAAAAGAAATATAAGCGGAGCTTCGATGTATAATTTGCAATCTTTGAAAACCCAAGGCTATTAGAAGATTATAATAACGCCTTCTTGAGAACCCGAAGAAGAAAAGAAGATTATAACGACGTCTTTTTGGAGATTTGAAGTTATTTGAAGATTATAACGACTCTTTCTTGAAAACTTCCAAGAACGAAGATCAAACACTAGTTTTCTTTCAAAATCTAGTTAACTTTCTTACAAAATATACGATAAGTGCCTTAGGTTTTAGGACTTTGATAGATAAAGAGGTGTGGTGCAAGAAAATATGAAGTGTTTAGCTTGGTATTTGTAGGGAAAATTTAGGAGTTAACTATATATTGGGTTAAAAACTAACCATGGTTAAGTTGTATACTTGTAATGATCTAAGGAAAGATCAAATATCCTCCCTACATGTGTTTTTACACGTTCATATGGTGAGGTGGTGGATAAGATTGGAATTTCTTGATATTATCTTGATTTTACATAGTGTAGTTGGGTTCCGAAAATCGCTAACGGTAAGTATTTAATTCATGAAACGTATAACCGGGTGTCGTAAAAATATAAAACTTATAGGAATGATTAAACTCATCATTATAATCCATCTAAAAATATAAAATGGGTGATAAGTCTCATTGGATGCAAAAACGCTGCTTAAAGCTGGAAATACGGGTCAAACGCGTAATTCGCAATTTATCAAAAAAAAACGAGATTTCAGGAAAATGACCGTGAATTTATTTAGAGTAGACTAAAATTAGTTAAAAGTGATATGAGATGTCAAAAGGTGGTTTTCGTCATACGTGGGATAACTTAACAGTTATAGGTGAAGTCTAAAAGTTATGCGATTTATTCAAAAATGTAGAACGTACAAGGTTAATTTCTTTGTAGTCAAAGGAGGAGGGAAATATGTTTGACTTTTCCAAAAAATGTAAAAGTTTCAAAACATCTCAGAAAACACAGTGCAGAAATGGTTAAGTCTGGGTCTAAGTAGAATTGTTTAAAACGTAAGTTTAGTCTTTTACTACTGTGGTTTATTTGGTAACATTTAAAAGAAATCTTAAAAATTCTAAAATTAATTGTGAGTGATCTAAAAATTAATCGATGTGGGGAAAATTGTCGAGTTGGTTTTCGCTATGCGAATGTTGAAATGGTGTTCACCAAAATGAAACTTTAAAACGATGTTTTCTTAATAATTTTTATGAAAATGATCTAACGATTGTCAAACTCTCGTGTCATTACTAAAATAATTTATTTTACGAGAATGTGAAATAAAAATTTTACGGGATGAATAGTGAAAAGTGAATAGTACAGTGAATAGTAAAAATGAATAGTGACCCGAAAATGCGAATTGTTACAAAGACCTACCCGCAAAGGGAACTTCGTCCCAAGTTCGCTTGATGTTCACTACTTACAAGGTGTGCATAGTCTAAGGGATTATGTCAAAGCTCATGTATATGGGTTTCTTATCTAATTAGGTACGTTCTTGTGACTATCGCGACTATTGCCCGCTCTAAAGACATACCCCTTATGGCTAGGTTTGATGAGGCAAACTTTCCCATACTGAGCATAACCCTCAAAGACCTATAGGTAACCGATTTTACTTAATCCCACAACTCATCGACAAGAACCGCCATGCGATTAGGCTAAATCGGTTTAACAACTTGACTCTTAGCTTGATTTTCGCAACTCATCGACAAGAACCGTACTAGAATCAAGCTAGGAAACAAGTGGTTTTGAAGAAAGTCTTTTGAAAATTTGGCTCAATTATGGAATTGATTACACATATGAGACTAATACCCACTTCATTGTATGATTCTTCCCAAATTACACATAGGTGATCAGGCTATGTATAATTTAAGAGTAACTAAGCAATGCTTGGACTAATCGACTCATATGATGTTCGGTGTTTCAGCCAGTTCATAGAAATCTCTCTTAGGTGCTAAAATTACGAAAAAGTCTAAAGTGTATAAGGCGATAGGGAGAAAGGTAACGTATATAGTAGTTATAGTCTATGCTCTAAATGCAACCTAGTTCCCTATAACCAATGCTCCGATACCAACATGTAACACCCCCAAAATATCGCAGCGGAAGATTGTGTCATTGGGGTTCTACTTCATAATACAAAGTACAAGTTATAGAAAACGACCTCTAAATGAGACGTTTTGAAAAGTTACCATTCGATTAATGAAATCAGAGTTACAAACAATGAGGTCCCAAAGTATAATATATAAATGTTTACAAAATGTTTCGAATGGTAAATGATAAAAGCGTAAGTCTTCAAAATATGTCGTGCGACTCTATGCTTCAAACTCTAACTATCGTCTTAAGACCTGGGATAAACATGCTAAAAAGTGTCAACACAAAGGTTAATGAGTTCATAGAGTTTGTTTTGAATAAGTTGAAAAGCCTTTAAAGAATGTTCACACAGAAAAGGCATTGTAAATCCACTCAGTTCCAAGTTCCGCCCATACAAAACTTGCAACCTGTGTGTTTACAACCCACTACTAAAAATAGTACGTCAATCATGTATGCATGTATCATAATAGTTAAAAGTATAAATGTTTTAAGTATGTAACTAGTATATTGATCACGTACACGTGCATCAAAACTTATGCAATTAGCCATGAGTCTCCACTCCATCTCCAGAAACCTCAGGTAGGTATGATGCTCACAAGGAAAGTAATAGCATTGGTTCTAATTCATCTCCGAAACCCAATTCATGTGTTATCCAAGGAGACTTTGTGTTGCCCATAAGGAAAGTAATAGCATTGGTTTTACTTCATCTTCGAAACCCAATGCATGTGTTATCCAAAGAGACTTATCATGCGAACGAGGGGACTGCTCCGTGTATGTTGGGAGACTTTCAATTTTAGTATAACACAATCAAGTATAATGCAATCAAGTATATAACGCAATCAAGTATAATGCAATCAAGTATAATGCAATCATGTATAATGCAATCAAGTATAATGTTTTGTGTATTTGTAAAAGTAAAAGCAAGTAGTTGAGCATGTATCTCCCCCAAAAGTTTCAAACGAGTATAAAAAGCGAGGCTAAGAACTCACCTTAATAAATGATATCACAACGATAATGTAATCGATGGATAAGCCCGAAGTCTCTACGATAACCTAGAATATGATGTCAACTCTTAGGTTCGAATAACGACGAAATTATAAACATGCCTATATACGTCCTCATATTGATGATGATGTAGTATTTTATGTTTGTTTATAGAAATGGTTTTAGTTTGCATATCTCGTACTACCGTTCGGCCATAACAATTCGAGGTCATGCAAGAAACGCTCGAGAAGCTAGGACACTTTAATTGTAAATCCAAGAACTCGTCGATCCGCTTACCCAAATGAACCCTCACATGAAGTTCCCTAGTGTTGTAGTGCTTAATCGTAAAACATGTATTTTAATTACTTGATTATATGATGTATTAAGAGTTTATAAATACAATAAATAATCTAACAAATTTTATAAGTATTTAAATAAGTTTGAGTTTTATAAATACTTACCTTAATATAGAATGCTTGAGTTTTATGGAAAAAAAAGAAATATAAGCGTAGCTTCGACGTAGAATTTGCAATCTTTAAAAACTTAATGCTATAAGAAGATTATAACAACGCCTTCTTGAGAACCCGAAGAAGAAAAGAATATTATAACGACTTCTTTTTGGAGATTTAAAGTTATTTGAAGATTATAACGACTCTTTCTTGAAAACTTCCAAGAACGAAGATCAAACACTAGTTTTCTTTCAAAAACTAGTTAACTTTCTTACAAAATATAAGATAAGTGCCTTAGGTTTTAGGACTTTGATAGATAAAGAGGTGTGGTGCAAGAAAATATGAAGTGTTTAGCTTGGTATTTATAGGGAAAATTTAGGAGTTAACTATATATTGGGTTAAAAACTAACCATGGTTAAGTTGTATACTTGTAATGATCTAAGGAAAGATCAAATATCCTCCCTACATGTGTTTTTATACGTTCATATGGTGAGGTGGTGGATAAGATTGGAATTTCTTGATATTATCTTGATTTTACGGAGTGTAGTTGGGTTCTGAAAATCGCTATCGGTAAGTATTTAATTCATGAAACATAAAACCGGTGTCGTAAAATGTGAAACTTATAGGAATGATTAAACTCATCATTATACTCCATCTAAAAATATAAAATGGGTGATAAGTCTCATTGGGTGCAAAAACCGCTTAAAGTTTGAAATACGTAAAAACGCGTGAATTGCAATTTATCGAAAAATCGAGATTTCGTGAAAATGACCGTGAATTTATTTAGAGTAGACTAAAATTAGTCTAAAAGTGATATGAGATGTCAAAATGTGGTTTTGTCATACGTGGATAACTTAATTATACATGAAGTCTAAAAGTTACTCGATTTAATAAAAAATGTAGAACGTACAAGGTTAATTTCTTTGTGGTCAAAGGAGGAGGGAAATTTGTTTGACTTTTCCAAAAAATGTAAAAGTTTTAAAACATCTTAGAAAACACAGTGTAGGAATGGTTAAGTCTGGGTCTAAGTAGAATTGTTTAAAACGTAAGTTTAGTCTCGTACTGCTCGTGGTTTATTTGGTAACATTTAAAAGAAATCTTAAAATTCTCAAATTAATTATGAGTGATCTAAAATTAACGATGTGGGAAAATTGTCGAGTTGGTTTTCGTTATGCGCGGGATGTTGAAATGGTGTTCACCAAAATGAAACTTTAAGACGATGTTTTCTTAGTAACTTTTGCGAAAATGATCTAACGATTGTCAAACTCTCAGGTCATTACTAAAATAATTATCTTACGAGAATGTGAAATAAAAATTTTACGGGATGAATAGTGAAAAGTGAATAGTAACAGTGAATAGTAAAAATGAATAGTGACCCAAAAATGCGAATTGTTACACTTTAGAAGTAACCCCTTTTCCATGGTGAACTGCCTGAGCTATGTTAAAAGGCATCTCGGATGGTGTACTCGGGACCCTCTTCTCCATCAATTTTTCTTTCTAGGTTACTCCAAGGGGGAAAATCGTTGTATTGGTAGAACGTTTGAAGGGAGGGGTCATAGTAGATGTCATGGCTGGAAAGGAAAACTTGCTCATGGCTTGTATTGTCTTCACACTCATCAGCCTCGTTGTGGCACATATAAGATATGGATTGACCAATCTCTTAGGATTTCGTGACCTTTTGAGGTAAGCAAGTTTCTCTTGTGCCCTCTTCATTCGATCGTCGAGGGATAGTGGATTCTTGCATGAGGTAGCCGAAATGTTCATCACGGTTGTTGGATCATACCAAGTGTTGTCTTGGTCTTGGACATGCTCCTTACTGCGATCCCATCCCTCTTCCGCGCTAAGATTAGAGATTATTTTTCCAGTCGAGAAGTCAGTTCCTTTTTTATCTTTACGGGAGACATTATCGTAGAAGATTTGAACAAGCAACCAAAGGTTTATACCATGGTGCGGAGCTTGTTGAATGAGATCCTTGAAGCGAGTCCAGGAGTTAAAATTGGATTCTCCTTTTTTTTGACGAAAGTGAAGGATCTCGCTCCTGACGGCCGCAGTCCTCCCAGGAGGAAAGAACTTTCTGGTGAACTTGGAAATGATTTGTTCCCATGTGAAGATAGACCTTGGAGGCGGCTTTTCAAGCCATTCCTTAAAGAGAGAATGGGAAAAACCGGAGTCTAGATGTCTCCCGAGAAGCTCCGTTGGCATAGATGGTATCAAAAATTATCAAAAGTTGTTTGATGTGGTGGATTGGGTTCTCGGTGTGGGATCCATGAAACTGACATGCATTCTAGATAAGCCAAATGCCAGTTGCCTGTAATACCTCATTGATTTGTTCAGAGGGATATACTATGGCGCTGGTAAATCCATATGAGGTAGGAGAAGATTATTCCTTGACATTCTTGGCTTTGGGTTCATTGGTGTATTCATTTATAGTGGTGGCGGAACTTCCTCACCGTGCGGGTGAGGTTAGTATTGTGAAGGTGTCGTGTGGGTAATGCATGCGCTCATCATCACTCATTGCTTCATCAAAATTGATGGTGGTGCCATGTGACTCCAGCTCACGGAGGGCCTTCCTCCGCTTGTACATTTCTCTATCGGGTTCATAAAAGGGCTCAAAGAGGGTTTTGTGGAACTACGAGTTCTGGGCTGTTGAAGGTTATTAATGGGTGGAATTGTTGGTGGTGGTGGATGGTGTGGTGGATCGTTGTTGGGTGGATTATCACCTTCCATGACGAAAAGTGACAAGGTTACGAACAAAAACACGAAGAAGGGGGATAGACTACAAGAAAGTTAATGAAAAGAAGAAAAAAAGTAAAATCTCGGGGTTTGAAGAGTGAGGTGGTAATTCTCACTGATTGGAATCAATCGAGTGAACCTAATCGAGATAGAAACCTAACTAGCTATTCTATTTCCCGGCAGCGGCGCAAAAAACTTGATAGCGGGTTCGGGGTCAAAAGACTTCCTTTTTCGCGAGCAAGCTTTACAACCCACTAGGCAGTGTACCTAATCGTTGCAGTGTAGTATGGGTAAGCCCAGGGGGTTGATCGTTCTCTAGGGGAATAGAGATGCTAGTAGAGATGTATGATGAAAAGGTGAGATTGAGGATGATTCTTTTTATCTTTTTATATTTTTTTGGAAAACAAGTAAAATCTCAGGGTTTGAAGAGTGAGGGGTGGTAATTCTACCAATTTTAACTACTTAAAATTTAAAATAAAAACGAATTAAACAATTAAAAGTAAAAGCTATGGATTGATTGAGTGTGTTTCTTATGATAATTAAAAGCGTGTTTACTTAGATTTTCTTACTCTCTAGTTATCTCTTATCGGTCGGTTGAATTGTCACATCCTCATTCTAATTGGTGCGTTGTATTACGTGTTAGTCATAGGGGGTGCCTAATTCCCTAGTTCTATGAATTTTAACTCTCCTCTAGACTATCCGAGATCGCCAAGTATCGTAGTATCTCCCTCGAGTACTTTATTATCCTAAAGCTACAACTCACACAATAAACACAACGATGGCTCAAGTGCACTCTCAAGCTTTTTACTATGTAGGATGTTCAAGCTCGCAACAATTAAAGAAGAAGCCAATTTTCCTTACTCTAGCGTCTATCAATTAAAACAAGAGACAACAAACTAGGTTTCATAGATCTAAGCAAACACAAGATTAATTTAGCTACGCATGATAGATAAGCATGAACACAAACAAACAATTGAACATAGAACAAACATGGTGATAGATTGGATAAACAAACTTATCTTTGAGTGTAAAGAAGGGTTTGGAACCCTAAAATATTGCCCAAGTCGGACTATGAACGAACTAGGGTTTGCTCTCCAAAATACTACACACAAAATACAGAAAATTCGAAGTCTATATATAGATATCTTACTACGGCGTTGCCTTTTGATGGTGACACCGTTTGGTCGCCTTCTGATTGCGTGCAAAACCGTCAAGGTTTCTCACACAAGCCTGCCACTTGTGAATGGCAGACCGTAATAACCTTAAAACAGTTTGAACACGAACTCAATGAGGATCTGGGGAGTATAGTGTTTCCCCGGGTCGTTATGTCCCAGCGAGCTATGCAATGGATTATCAAACGTGTAGTGATCGCGAGATTTGAACGGGAAAAGGATTTTTGAATATGATTATAACTACAGGAAAAGCCAACAAATAACAACGGCTTAAATGCAAATTAAAGGAAATTAAAAAGATAAAATCTATTAAATAAACGCTATCACTATTTTTACAAAATGATGTTTTTGTGATTTTATAAAACAAAATGACTTAAATAAACTATTTTAATTAAAACGTAAACTTAAAATATCTAAAAACGTGGCCTAAAATGAAAACGTACGTTATGTACGAAAATTACGCTAGAGCGCAAGATAAAACGTAAAATTTGTAAAATAAAAGTCCTACGACTGTGAAAACAATTTTCCTACGTCCTAATTGACTAAAAATAATTTTAGAAAAAAGCCGGGTATTTTTTCGACTTTTATTTTATTTATTACAAATTAAAAACTAAATTACTCTAATTAATTAATTAAAAATACTAAAACATTTTGGAAAATTCTGAAACTTTTTGTAAAAATACTTGATAATCTAATGGGCCTATGAAAAATAAATGGGACACACACTTATTGGAATAAGTCAAAAAGCTAAATGGAAAATAAGCTCTAAGTACTAAAAACGGTATAAAAGGAATTAAGGTGCAAAGATAACGTAAAAGACCCAAGGGCATGTTGGCGGTGGAGTGTTGTGTTGGAGCGTTGTCGCTAGGCAACAGTCCCTAGTTCGAATCTCGCTCCCACCATTTTTCTTCTTTTATTTCGGTTTTCAAATCTTAACTTCAAAACCCTTTAAGAGATTGGTGATGCGTACTAATAACAAAAGAGCTCAACAGCACTGGATGGTCTTTGCGTTGTTAGTTGTGCGTGTGTAGGGTCGAGGTCGGGGTTCAAGTCCCACCTCCTCTCTTTTCACCTATTATTTTTTTCTTTTTGCAAACCGAATAAGGGACAAAAGTAACCTATTTTACAAAAACATTAAACTTATAAAACTTGATAATCAATTGTTGAAGGCTTAATTTCGAACAGAAAGGAGAGAATGGGCTGTTTGGTTCAAGGATTAACTAAGGTCAAGCATAAGCTACAAGAGGCTATAATCTAAACTAATCAACTAAGTGGAACCTAAATAAGACTGAATAAGCTGAGGCAAATCCTAAATAAGCTCCAAAAATAGAGTGCAACTGCTGTTGGTGTTACAGCAGAACAGTGGCCAAAGGGGTGCTTTTGATGGCAAAAATAAACTACCTAATAAGCTCTAAAGGCCAAATTAAGCTCAAACAAACTATCCTCTACCTACAAGCTACCTATAAAACCAAATTCCAGTCATAAGTCTAACTACAAATTACCTAAAAAGGGCTCACAAGGATTGTGAGGGACAACAAGACAGAAAATTGCATATAATTCTTTAAAAAAAAACTATGTTGAGGTAAATGCTACTTGAAATCACTACATTAACATAAACCATACTATGTTAAAGCTCAAGAAAACTGTTTTGTGACCCAAAATGGGTCAAAACTGATGTTTGACCCAAAAACTATGATGATCCAAACAGTCCCTTAGGCAGAAAACTTTGAACCTGTTAAAAAAAATGAGATATAGAAGCTAAAAAAAAGAACTAAATTGCATCAAAATCACAAACTCAAAATGAGTTTTAACAACTTTAACATATACTTCAAAAGCACAAGTAACAGAATTTTTAGAACAAACCAAAACTGCATAACCTTTTAAATAAAACTGGATTTAAAACATAAATAAAATTGCATTGAAATTAAAAATTACAAGGAATTAAATGACAGAAAAAGTAAAAAATGGAACTAGAATATGATTTCTAGACTTAAACTAAAAACTAAAAATTAAAACTAAAAAAAAAGAAAACTAACTGAGATAACTACAGTACATCAATTTAAAAGCAGATACTCATAATAAGACTAAAGAAGCAAGAAAAATTCAAAATAAGCTCCAAATAAGCACATGAACAGTACAGTTGACTTTATTTGACCTTTTTTAGAATTGAGCAAAAAGAACAGGAAGCTAATCTATTTTGTTTAAAACAGTTTTAACAACCTAAAAGAAGCTTATTGAATCCAATGTGCAAATTGAAAACTTAAAAAGACAAAGGACAATTATGGCGGAAACACAATTAGAAAGCGATAAAGTGGAAATTGATCGGAAGAAACACTTGAATTACTATTGAATTAACTAGTTCAATGCAGGAAACATAAAACCCAGTAAGCTTTTACATTAAAAATTAAAAACGATTAAACAAGAAATTAAGAACTTGGTCTAAAAACAGTGACAAAATGTATCTCTGGTCTTTCTTTCTCTTTTATAGTACACACTAGGTCTCTGTCTCTCTTCTTGGCCTTTGGATTGGTTGGAATTGATCTTGACCGTTGGTCTCTATTTTTGGCGCGAAAAATGGTTTTGCAACTTGGGGTTCTGTGACCTTTTTGGGACAGGGGAAAGGAAGCATTTAATGTGGTTTGGAAGGTTAATGAAGCGTGGGAGACAAGAGTGAGTAGGGTGGTTAAGGTTGGTACTAGTTGCGAGAAAGGTGGAGAAGGAAGAGGTGGTATGGAGGAAACCAGGAAAAATAAGGTGGGCGGGTGTGGCGGGTTTGGTGGGTTTTTATTTTGGGTTGGTATTTTTTGGGTTTATGAATTAAAAGCGAGTTTGGTTTGTAGTATCAATACAAGGACCAAATTTGTAATTCAACCAAACTAGAGGCATTGAAACCGCACTTTTCCAAAAATTATTATAAGGACCAAAATGACAAACTTTATTAACCAAGGACCATAAATAATATTTTCCAATTTTAAAATTCGGGACTTGTTTTGCCATTTTTAAAAGTTGGGGACCAAAAGCGCCAATTATGCAAACTTTGCTCGTTTTTTATCGATTTTGAACATTTTGCATCTAAAACATATAAAATGCATTTTAAGATATTTTCAAGTGTTTTGATGCATTTACGAGCATTTTAACCGTTTTGCGTCAGATTGATCGAAATGATGAGTATTTACACACTCATCAATCCCCACACTAAACTATTGCTAGTCCCTAGCAATCTTTTGAGAAAAACATAATGGATTTGAATCTCTTTACCAAAAGCCATTACTCGGAGTAGCCAAGTGTTTCGATTCAAGTAAGAACCATGGTACACCGATAACCATGTGATTTTGAGCAAACCACCGACTTCCAACGGATTTGATTTGTCTTTACCGTAAGCCGTTTGCTCTGGACTAGCCAACTCTTAGATAAATTATCAATATTATCTTTGGTGAGTCGATTACCAATTATGGTTTTTCCACCGCCTTTACCACAAGCCATAATCTTGCGGGCTAGCCAACTCTTCACTTTTTAGGATATGGTGAAATGAATACCATATAATTTTGGGCAAATTGCAAGCCGTAACGGATTTGATATATCTTTACCAAGAGCCGTTTGCTCTGGATTAGCCAATCCTTTTGTTTATTAGACAAGTGATCGATAACCATTTGTTGAGAAAGTGAAAACACTTACTCCAAAAAAAATTTTGGCCAAAAACGGGAATTGGGTAGATAATACATGAAATTCGTGAGAATTCCCCACACTTAGAAATGAATATTGCCCTCAATATTCAAAGTACACGGCCATTATGCCGAAACAAAAACGTAAAAGGGAAATACTACGGCCATTATTTTTAAAGAAATTTTTTTTTTTTTTTTTTTCACACAAGCCTGCCACTTGTGAATGGCAGACCGTAAGAAACTTAAAACAGTTTGAACACGAACTCAATGAGGATCTGGGGAGTATAGTGTTTCCCCGGGTCGTTATGTCCCAGCGAGCTATGCAATGGATTATCAAACGTGTAGTGATCGCGAAATTTGAACGGGAAAAGGATTTTTGAATATGATTATAACTACAGGAAAAGCCAACAAATAACAACGGCTTAAATGCAAATTAAAGGAAATTAAAAAGATAAAATCTATTAAATAAACGCTATCACTATTTTTACAAAATGATGTTTTGTGATTTTATAAAACAAAATGACTTAAATAAACTATTTTAATTAAAGCGTAAACTTAAAATATCTAAAACGTGGCCTAAAATGAAAACGTCGTTATGTACTGAAAATTACGCTAGAGCGCAAGATAAAGCGTAAAATTTGTAAAATAAAGTCCTACGATGTGAAAACAATTTTCCTACGTCCTAATTGACTAAAAATAATTTTAGAAAAAAGCCGGGTATTTTTTCGACTTTTATTTTATTTATTACGAATTAAAAACTAAATTACTCTAATTAATTAATTAAAAATACTAAAACATTTTGGAAAATTCTGAAACTTTTTGTAAAAATACTTGATAATCTAATGGGCCTATGAAAAATAAAATGGGACACACAGCTTATTGGAATAAGCTGGTAAAAAGCTAAATGGAAAATAAGCTCTAAGTACTAAAAACGGTATAAAAGGAATTAAGGTGCAAAAGATAACGTAAAAGACCCAAGGGCATGTTGGCAGTGGAGTGTTGTGTTGGAGCGTTGCTGCTAGGCAACAGGTCCCTAGTTCGAATCCTGCTCCCCACCATTTTTCTTCTTTTATTTCGGTTTTCAAATCTTAACTTCAAAACCCTTTAAGAGATTGGTGATGCGTACTAATAACAAAAGAGCTCAACAGACCAGATGGTCTTTGCAGTTGTTAGTTGTGCGTGTGGGGCTGGAGGTCGTGGGTTCAAGTCCCACCTCCTCTCTTTTCACCTATTATTTTTTTTCTTTTTGCAAACTGAATAAGGGACAAAAGTAACCTATTTTACAAAAAACATTAAACTTATAAAAACTTGATAATCAACTGTTGAAGGCTTAATTTCGAACAGAAAGGAGAGAATGGGTCATTTGGTTCAAGGATTAACTAAGGTCAAGCATAAGCTACAAGAGGCTATAATCTAAACTAATCAACTAAGTGGAACCTAAATAAGACCGAATAAGCCGAGGCAAATCCTAAATAAGCTCCAAAATAGAGTGCAACTGCTTTGTTGGTGTTCTAAGTAAGCTGGGCCAAAGGGTGCTTTTGATGGCAAAATAAACTACCTAATAAGCTCTAAAGGCCAAATTAAGCTCAAACAAACTATCCTCTACCTACAAGCTACCTATAAAACCAAATTCACCATAAGTCTAACTACAAATTACCTAAAAAGGGCTCTAAAGGTATTTGTGAGGGACAACAAGACAAAATTGCATATAATTCTTTAAAAAAAAACTATGTTGAGGTAAATGCTACTTGAAATCACTACATTAACATAAACCATACTATGTTAAAGCTCAAGAAAAGCATTTTGTGACCCAAATGGGTCAAAACCGATGTTTGACCCAAAACTATGATGATCCAAACAATTCCCTTAGGCAAAAACTTTGAACTGTTAAAAAAATGAGATATAGAAGCTAAAAAAAGAACTAAATTGCATCAAAATCACAAACTCAAAATGAGTTTTAACAACTTTAACATATACTTCAAAAGCACAAGTAATGAATTTTAGAACAAACCAAAGCGCATAACCTTTTAAATAAAACTGGATTTAAAACATAAATAAAATTGCATTGAAATTAAAAATTACAAGGAATTAAATGACAGAAAAAGTAAAAAATGGAACTAGAATATGATTTCTAGACTTAAACTAAAAACTAAAAATTAAAACTAAAAAAAAAAAGAAAACTAACTGAGATAACTACAGTACATCAATTTAAAAGCAGATACTCATAATAAGACTAAAGAAGCAAGAAAAATTCAAAATAAGCTCCAAATAAGCACATGAACAGTACAATTGACTTTATTTGACCTTTTTAGAATTGAGCAAAAAGAACAGAAGCTAATCTATTTTGTTTAAAAGCAGTTTTAACAACCTAAAAAGCTTATTGAATCCAATGTGACAAATTTAAAACTTAAAAATGACATAAGGACAATTATGGCGGAAACACAATTAGAAGCGATAAAGTGGAAATTGATCAAGAAACACTTGAATTACTATTGAATTAACTAGTTCAATGCAGAAACATAAAACCCAAGAAGCTTTTACATTAAAAATTAAAACGATTAAACAAGAAATTAAGAACTTGGTCTAAAAACAAAGTGACAAAATGTATCTCGGGTCTTTCTTTCTTTTTATAGTACACACTAGGTCTCTCTCTCTTGGCCTTTGGATTGGTTGAATTGATCTTGACCGTTGGTCTCTATTTTTAGCGAAAAATGGTTTTGCAACTTGGGGTTCTGTGACCTTTTGGGACAGGGAAAGGAAGCATTTAATGTGGTTTGGAAGGTTAATGAAGCGTGGGAGACAAGAGTGAGTAGGTGGTTAAGGTTGGTACTAGTTGAGAAAAGGTGGAGAAGGAAGAGGTGGTATGGAGGGAAACCAGGGAAAAATAAGGTGGGCGGGTGTGGCAGGTTTGGTGGGTTTTTTTATTTTGGGTTGGTATTTTTTTTTGGGTTTATGAATTAAAAGGGAGTTTGGTTTGTAGTATCAATACAAGGACCAAATTTGTAATTCAACCAAACTAGAGGCATTGAAACTGCACTTTTCCAAAAATTATTATAAGGACCAAAAATGACAAACTTTATTAACCAAGGACCATAAATAATATTTTCCAATTTTAAAAATTCCGGGGACTTGTTTTGCCATTTTTTTAAAAGTTGGGGGACTGAAACTGCCAATTATGCAAACTTTGCTCGTTTTTTATCTGATTTTGAACATTTTGCATCTAAAACATATAAAATGCATTTTTAAGATATTTTCAGTGTTTTGATGCATTTGAGCATTTTAACCGCTTTGCGATTCAGTTGATGAAAATGATGAGTATTTACACACTCATCACCGTCATTAGGGTTTCGTTATGGAAAAGTTATCGTTGGGGCGACGTTAGTTGAGGAACTGTGACGCCGTCTGGCTTCATTAAGGAAGTCGTCTTGGTCGTCTGGTGTAAAGTAAAGAGCAACGCCTTTCTGGAATAAGGCGTGACACCGCCATGTTGTAGAACCAAAATATGACCCGAGCCAGCCGCTGAGAATTTTAGAAACCTTGCAGCGACATTGCCTCTATGGGTTGTTGCCAACGGGGATCCCCATTCGAAGGTTACCGGGCGGCCATTAGGTCCAAAGTTGTATGCCACAATATGGTGCTAGATAGATAGACTCACTACTTCATTATCGGACATTTCAGTCGAGCATCTATTTCTCGATATCGCTCCACACCGAGAAGAGGGATGTACCTCAAAGAACAACAAGATGGAACCATAGGCTTCTATGTCGAGCATTTCGGGTATAGGTCTAACCATCTCAACTCCCTGCTTTACGCATGGGCCAGTAAATCGACCTTGAAATCTTGACTTTGCCGTTTTCTTCATGTTTTCGCTCCTTTTCGTCAAAATATGCTTGATTCCCGCAATTTTCTTCCAAAAGACCTAAAATGTGAAAAAGAACGATTTTAAGCAGTAACGGATATAAAATGTATCGATTTAGAGCTTAAATTACCCCCTAAAAACGTATGTTTTAAATCCTTATCAACATACCATTGAGGATTAAACCTCTGCAAATATAATCAACATTCTCCCCTTTACTCCTCTTCCTGGTCTGTTCAAAAGTAGCATCATCCTCATCATCTGGAATATGTGTAGTCAGAATATAGACCACACTCATGCTTGAAAGAAGAAAATGCATATTCTTTTGCCATCTTCTGAAGTCCACCCCTTCAAACTTGTAAAGCTTGGCAAAGTTTGAAGCCATGTGTTTTATAGCAGCAGTAGCCATTGATTATCACAAAATAGTTTTCTTTGATTGTTGGTTATATATTATCCCAGAGTAGGGTGAAGATAATCAATAGCATACAATACCAATACAGGTTATCGGATATCACATGGAATCGTGTAATCACTTTCCAAAGTAAACTATTCGACCATAATGCATGGATATCACGATTATCTACTTGGGATAAGACCAAATGTGTGTTAGTGATTTAGGCACAAATCAATAACCTTTTCGCATCTAAGTGTTATGTGTTTTCTGTGTATCTTCATGCAGTTGTGTTGATCTCTATTTATAGTAGAGATTACTTAAACCCAGTCAATGGATTTATGAGTGATTAATGGCCCATTAATCACAATATAATTATCCTCCATAATAGTAGGGATGAGTGGTTACAAGACCAATTAAATGTGGTCATTAATGCAGTAATAACTGCCACTTTAATAGGTCAAAGCCGTTACAAGTCAAGTGTGAAATCAGTCTAGTCCCTGATAAAGTTACTCCCTGAGTGTGCTCAGTCAGAGGTTCACTAAAGAGATGAACCCTCTGATGAGAAAACTCTCTGAGTATACGTACCAGTCTACATCTTTAAATGAGATGACTTCCTGATAAATAATCACCAGCCTGATGGATCCATCAGAGTGTCACTCACTAATGAGCAGACCCTCTAAAACCATCAGCGACATGAATTCCACTTTACCACTACCTGAGTCAGGGTAATCAGGGACTTGGTGGGTGTACACTCCGTACCTCCAAACCCACTACCAAGTATGATCAGAACCCTCATGTAACATGATATACCCAACATATAGCTACTTTACAGGTTGAAGACCATTGCCAAAAAAATAAATAACTGTTTCAGAAGAAAGAACTAATTCAAGCAAGGGAGTGACAACGATTTTGTTGTCAACGACAAATTAGCAAGAGTTTAAGCCATGAATAAATGAAAGCGATTTGTTTTATTTGCAAGAATTGAAGCCAAAAAGGGATTTTGTATGTACTTTATTTACAAAAACATGTTTTTCAGTCATCGAATAATAATTGCTTGCTCTTTTACTTTTTAGATCTTCTATTAGAACTTCATTTATGATATGTGTATTCATGATGGATAAAGAACTTCACTACTTTGTTTAGAATTTGTACACTTCTAAGAAGCATATATAGTGTTGAATTTGGATTTCCAACACTTACAATATTATCGTATGCAAACAATCCGCAAAGAACACACGGTTGAAACTCGTTTCACTCATTTGTGGTTATTATTATATACTTTAAAGGATGATTTAATTAATTAATTAAGGTTAAACTATCATTCTACAAAAAGTAAAAAAGAAAAAGCTTCAATATTTATGTTTTTCTTAGTGTTATTTGTTTATGGACAATTATTTTAAGACAAATGGAGTATTTTTCATAAAAATAACCAATATAGTAACTCTTCAAATTGGGAGCTTCTGAAGGATATAAAACGAAATTTACTCAAACACCAACACTACATAGATGTTGGTATATATGGACAGCGAGGGATCAATATTTTTCGACATGACCATATTTTTTAAATGCTTTACAAGTAAAAGAAAATTATATTATGAAGTTTTTTCTTCTAAATATGTATATGGATGTGGTTCAGACATCAGAGGTTAAATATGTATTCATGCTTTATATAAGTCATACTACTAGTTGAAAATAGCTAGTGTACCGACAATACTAAGGTCATTACCAAAAGTGATTACTTTTCCATTTAACATTCATTATTCTCAGTTTACAACAGCTAGCAAAGTAACACACATTTGTAAAATCTCGATTAATATATTTAAAATCAAAGTGAATTAAGGTTGTGTTTCCGCAGCTTGTGTTTCTGCAGCTTGGGCTTCTGCAACCTCTTTCGCCATTTCAGCATGCATGGCTGCAGATAATTGATCGTAAGCTTCAGACCAAGCACCCTTCATTTCTTCACACCATTTCTCCCCTGCTCCTTTCTCCACTGTTCTCAGCAATGCCTCCTTCACCACCTATATTAATTGTTTCGTTGAAAAAGTATTTCTGAATTCACACGATCAAATGAGCATCTTAAACTGATAGGTATAAAGTCTGATTATCTCACACAGAAAAATGTTGCAACATTTTGTCGTACCATATTGTAGTTTATATAGCATTTTAAAATATTGTAAGTATAAAATCAGAAAGTAATGAATTGTAATGAATTTTCATGAAAACGAAAGGATTTGTGTTCCAATATTACCCTTTATTGTTTGAGAATATAACAAAACAAATGGTTATGAATTCAAGTCATGAAACGACATGTGAGATAGATTTTTTGCATTATGATAATTAGTTACCCTTCAAAAAAAAAATGAAAATGATAATGAAAAAAACACTAATAAAGTACCTCAAAATGAGGAGCAACAACTCCTTTCTGAACATGAACAGATCCTAAATACTTGAGTGTCGAACCACTGACCACAACTTCTCCTTTCTCCCTAAGTTGAATTGCTGCCTCACATGTCTTCACACATATGTAATAAACAATCACATTTCATTTATATATAAGTACTTGGCAAAAAGAAATTCATGAAATGCTCACCATCTTGAAAACTTTGATAGCATGGGCCTTGAGCTTAGGGTTATTTTCGGGAATTTCATCCGCATCTTTCAAAAACGAAAACAATCCTTTTGCCACCGGTGCTATTTCAAGTATCCTTTACATTACATAGAAAAAGAATATGTTACTCTTTTCGTCTCAAAACTAACATAGTGAAAAATTAATAAAAAAATACGCACAGTTTAAAAAAAAGAAACGAGAGTAACTCTATGTCACATATAAAAAACTTACTGAGTAAAGAAATAGAGACTAAGGTTAGCAATATCTTCCTTCATTAACTGCCATGATTGCTTCACCAATTCTTCTTGCTTCTCACTGAAAACCATATTTGTTTTTTGTTTTTTAAATTGATGTCTCTCTCAACCACAGGCACAAATATAAAGTGGGTGACAAAGATATTTATTTGTTTGAGCGTGAATTATATGCCAATCATATTTATAGGCTAGTGATAAGATTGTAAACATGATTTTGGTGTGATAGTAAAAGTTAAAACACTTGGCCACATAAATTGCTTTGGCTATTTGACTTCATTGAGGCACACTTGGACTAATTTAAGGGTTATGACACTATTATGTACCCTTTAGATGCTTTGTATGTATCACGTTTCTCAATCAACGAGATGCTTGTTAAATGTAATTGGATCATTTGAAAAGGGCATGTAAAGGAGGATTTGGACATGTATGCAAATATTTTAAAGAATATTTGGTGTGTTTCATTAATCAGTATACATTCATTACCCTGATACAAACATTCAGAATCAGAAGAAACAAATCTGCCCAAACAAAATCTAATGGTCTATAAACAAATATGCAAAATGGTCCAATCAGTTTAGTACGAGTCAAAAAACAAATGAACTACAAAAAAATACCTTTCCGGGCACCTTTTGCGTTATGTGCCACATACACAACCTATGATGAGACTGGGGAAGATTTTCGCAACAGCTTTCCTTAAACCAGCATCTTGGTCTATAAGGGCAAGTGGTGGTCGCTAATATGAACTTTTAAAACGCCTCCAACATCCAACAATATGATTCAGACGCCTCATCACACAACAAAGCAAAGACCAAATGTTACGCATTTTTGTGGTGGTCAATACCAAGAATGGGACAAAACAAAATGATACCGTAAAAGAAAATTTGTTAAAATATATAATTAATCCTCGATGTAATGTTACAAGAAATATATAAATCGAAATTTACTTGTTAGTCCCGAAAGTAGCATCAAGGATAAAACATCACCAAATGCAACATAGTTGCACTTCATCGCTTCGCGGCCCAAAAGAAACCGACTAACTCTCCTTCAAGATCAATATGATACTCAAAACTAAATTCGGGAACATGGTTTTTCCTATTTATCATCTTGTCAACTAGCATCTGTGCATCTCTGTCTCCAACAAATGAGTTGACAGCACGCCTAAAATTCCTCCGATCCATTGGTGTTCCACGCACTTTATCATAACCACCCATTAGAGCTACTTTTAGACGGTGCGCTTTAGTAGGACCTACATTGGAAAGAGAAGCGCGATGAATAAAGACGTAATCACCAAACTGCAACTGTCTTTGAGCTCGTGATAGATCAATATTGTTATCATTCATCAATGGTTGATTGTGATTTTCAACAAAGTCGATAACCTTATATGTCATCGTCCCACTAATAGCTCTCAAAGAAATCTTCGCAGACAATTACGCATTAGAAATGTTTTTTTTTTTTTTTTTTTTTTTTTTTTTTAATCACCTTTCTTCTTCCTCACCTTCCTTCAATGTATTCACTTCAACTTTAGATCTCCGCTACCACCTACATTGCATAATATGGACCTATGGGTGATTTCACGCTTGTTACGCTTTACATTTGACTTACGATGTTGAACCTACCCTTCTGTGAGTATTCCAAATGCATATCATAAGCAAGGTCAAAAGTATCAAAAATAACACCCCGTTTAGGTTTCTCATCTTCGAAAATATCTGGGGCCCAATAAGGGGTACCTTTTGGAGTGGGGACAAATTTAGGATCAGCTTCATATATATCAATATCAGATTCATCTACAAAACAATTATACAAAAATAAGATTAATAAAAAAAATGTATGCTAATAACGTTATAACGGACTGTTTTTAATATTTAACATAACCCATAAATAAGAACATGTATGATTCAGTTATTATGGGTACTCTACTAATATCCAGATCAAATCCTATATATGAACAATCTATAAAATATATAATATCATCCTCCTAACATGTGATAACATGAATAACATACTATGAAAAAACAATATCAACATGTATTCTACTAAAAACATGTGTGCTAAACTTATATTATTCATAAAACATTTATACAACAATAACAACCAATTACAACTACTATTACTACCTAAAAACATGTATACTAACCATATTACTAACAATTTTATACGAAACATATATTCGGCTCTAAAAAATAAAAAAAATAAAAAATAAATAAAAATAAATAAAAATAAAATTCCAGAGTGTTCTTCACGATTAGCTTGATCAATGGTAGTAGTATTTTCTACTTGCAAATCTCTGGAAGATGAACCCTCTCCTAACTGAATCGACTCTTGTTTAGTTATCTCAACCATTTTTTACTCCAATTATTAGATAACTAAATTAGGGTTCTATGATAATTGAATGACGGATTGATGAATATTTATAGGTATAAAAATTGTGATCACGATGTATAAGAACCAAGATTGAGTAAAACACCGATTCCCCCATGGTTATCATCTGAAACCAATCTTGTTTTTGCATAATCTGTAAATATTTTGAAAGAAATTTTGAATTTGATAAGTTCTAAAACCGCCTCAATTATAGGATATTAATTAAATTCTGAAAAATTAGGATATTTGTACAATACCGTATATACCCTTGGCTGCTTTTGTGAATTAAATAAATGAAAAATATTTTATTAATTTCTGATTGGTCGGGAAGATCAGAAAGATCAGATATAAGAATTGGAATCAGATGTAATATATCACTAAATACATATGCACACCCCTTTTATTAGTTTTTTACTAGCTATAAAATGAGTGAAAACACATATGCACAATATATTTGTGACTTGTGCGTACTTTAAATTGATATACTTTGTGGTCAGGAAACAAAAAGTTATTCTGGTATCTTTTCTCATACAATCTCAAGATAAAAATTTACTTCAAGCATCTTAGTATGCATGTAGAGTTTTGCACATTTTATTAGATAGGAGTATTTTCTTGAAACAGAAAAGGTACACTTAATAGTCTACTAAAGATATGTTGGTGAGTAAAAGGAATGTAACAGTCAATGTAGTATTCATTCTTTCACAAATCCATCACAGGAATGTGGTCCTCAATATATGTGTAGTCATTCTTTCTAGCTAAATTATTAATCTCTAACATCTATAAAATTTCAGATTGTATAGTATGATATAGTAAATACTTCTTATTTATAAAATAAAAATAGAATTGCTTTAAATTTTACTTTACACTATTTGTTTGACTGATCATTGCTGAAGTTTGGAGGACAATGGATCTCACATAGTTTGTTAAATGTTATCAATCGATATATAAATGATGCTGCGGGTTGATAGGGTTAGACGTAGTCTTACTTATCAAGTCAGATTTTTCATGGCATGAGCTTTTGTCTGATTTTAGTCACAAATGATTTTCTTTTGTAAAACAATCATATGTACAAACCCCTTCTTATAGTTTATAAGCAGTATTAATCGTTGTTGTTGACAAAAAAGAAGTAATTAGACCTATCTTATCTTTATTATAAAGTATGATTGTAAACGAAAAAAGAATTGCAACAGCAATTATAAAGTAAACAATGTATGGTATTTTTAGATTAAATATGGATATACAATTTAAATGTAGAAATAACAGTTATTAATACTTTTCAAAATTATTGAAGCAATTTTTTCCACCACCATAATATTCCAAACCATCATAATCTTTGGAGTTCGAAAATATCGTAGATATTAATTCAAAAGTTTTAGAGGCGTAGACTATTGGGTCTCTTTCATAATACATATACTTTGGACCCTCTACCTACCATATATTTGTTCTTTAACAGTTTGTTCGGATAACATTTTATTGATTAAGGGAGCCTTTAGTTTTATTACTGTTTTCCCAAGTATGTAAAACAGCTGGGTTGGATAATTGGTAACCGGTAAATTAAAGCCAGCCAACCGGTCTGTTTAAATTAAAATTCATTTTGTTCAAATGGTAATTTCATGCTAGCCATAAGCTGCTTGCTATAAAATAAGCTTAGACGAACACCCCCTTATTTGTTACTAATGATCCACTTTGATCCCGATTAAGAAACAAATAGTTAAAGGCATGTGCTTTCTCCATACAAACTCATGATCAATTGATCATAGATTACCTCAAACATTTTAGTATGCATTTAGAGTTTTCAGCACAATGAATGTCACAAAGATTGCTAAAAGTTATTAATAGTATGGACATTCATATTACATGTATAAATAATAGTTACTGATAATTTTATATACTATATGTTTTTGAAGCAAGTAGTTCCAAACCATCGCAGTCTTTGATTAGAAAATATCCCAGACACTAATTCTAAACATGCACGGTGTAGACTCTCGGGTCTCTGGGTAATTTCGTAGTAGGTTCCTCCTATCAATCATAGCAAGAGTTATATATAAACGTAAATGATTCCTTCCCTTTTATGTTATGAATAATCATATCATTTTTCTAAACAAAAATATGAAGTTATCTCAAGCTTACCATTTTTTACTGCTAGTAATCTTTCTTTCATTAACAGCAGCAACATCAGTAGCAGCTCAAACATACGCCAAGACAGGGTGCAAAGATATGTGTGGGAACGTGAGGATCCCATTCCCTTTTGGAATCGGAGCAAACTGTTCTGTCAATGAATGGTACAATGTTGATTGCAACTCCTCGACGCCATATCTATCTTTACTCAACCACCTCGAAGTCTTGCGCGTTAACTTGGAAAATCAAACAGTCACTGTTAAAATGCAAAGTTCTCTAATTGCAGTCAGAGCAAGAGTGTGGATCTTGGTGGCAGCCCTTCCTGTATTCCAAATCACACAATACATTTGTTTATGAGGGTATTGTGGTAATGCTGTCATGGTGGACAATCATGGTAGTGTGCTAACCGGTGTTCCACTTCTTGTAGCAATGACACTACTACCATTATGATCACCAATACAAATGAAAAGTGTTATGGCGTCAATTGTTGCGAAAAAACAATTCCTCGTTATTTAAAGTCATATGACATGAATCTCACGGGTTTAGAAAGGCAGCTGGGTAGAGATGGAGCTTGTGGATTTGCCTATTTGGCGGAAAAATTATCATACATTAATAACAACTTTTCTAGCCCATCTTCTGTCCCGGCATCACTTTTGTGGACTCTATCAGAGCTTGATTCCAATGTAACAAGTTGTTGTATTAATTACCCAAGGCAAAGACTCAAAGTGGATCTAGGTGATGGTACATCAATGGATACATGGAAATGCGACTTTGATGGTGCGCCTTATGTAGGAAACCCTTATTTAACAGATGAATGTCACTTTGGTATGTAATTCAGTACTTCGTATTATATTTGTATTATTTTGCTTGTTTTTTAACGTTGGTGTGTTTGTTTGTTGTCTAACATAAAAGTTTACTTTCTCTTACAGCATCTCATTTGGAAGAGTGTGTTAGGTGTAGGAATAGTGGAGGTTACTGTATCTTTTACTCAATATATGACGTTGATGGCTTAATTTACAACAGACGGAACTTTACCTGTCACAAAGAGGATAATGACGAAAGCAGATCACACAAAATATCCCTAGGTGTTATTCTGGGTAAATGCCTAAACTCTTTGCCAGATATATTCTGGGCAAGTACTTTTTATTTTTATTTTTTATTTATTTATTTATTTAAATTTACTAATCTCTGATAAAAACTGCTAAACCTTTAAAAACGGCTTACCTGACTAATTACCCAACTTTAGCCGAAAATACAATAAACTATTAACCTAGCTTTTCAAATCAGCTCACTGAAACATCCCCTAATACTAAATTTAAGGCTGGCAAGAACTTGTGCAAGAAGGCGTAGGGATAACTAGAGTACTGTTTAAATTATATGTTTCTTTTTGTTGTTGGTGTTTAGTTGCTTATAAATTAATGTAGGCTCCATATCTAAGTTGTTTTAATTCTATATCAAAGTAAAGGATTGCACTATTAGGTCAGCATTTGGTCCCTAATCCATTGGAAATGGCTATTTAATTTAGGAGTTTTACATTTTGTATTGACCTTGGTTCAGGTGTTAGCATAAGCATGGGTGTACTTTTTCTAGTGGCACTTACCTACATATTGTACAAACTTATCAAGAAAATAAAAGAAAGGAGACGAAGAAAGAGGTTTTTTAAACGCAATGGTGGTTTACTTCTAAAACAACAAGAAGAAGCCGACCCGTCTTTAGTTGATCAAACCATACTTTTCACAGCACATCAACTAGAGAAGGCTACTGACAACTTCAATGAGAACAGAGTTCTTGGTCGAGGAGGCCAAGGTACAGTCTACAAAGGTATGTTAGTTGATGGAAGGATTGTGGCAGTTAAAAAATCAAAAATTGTAGACGAAAGCCAATTAGAGCAGTTCATCAATGAGGTGGTGATTCTTTCACAAGTCAATCATAGGAATGTGGTCAAACTATTGGGATGTTGCTTAGAGACCGATGTTCCTCTACTAGTTTCAGAGTTCATCCCAAATGGAACATTGTATGATAGCATTCACTGCGATACTGATGAGGACCCAATGTCTTTGAACATGAGACTGCAAATTGCTACAGAGGTTGCAGGAGCACTTGCTTACTTACATTCAGCCACATCCATTCCAGTATACCATAGGGACATCAAGACCACTAATATACTTTTAGATGATAAATACAGGGCAAAAGTTTCTGACTTTGGAACTTCAAGGTTCGTATCAATAGATCAAACTCACTTAACTACCTTAGTCAGAGGTACATTTGGCTACCTAGACCCTGAGTATTTTCAATCTAGCCAATTCACTGAAAAGAGTGACGTTTATAGTTTTGGAGTTGTTTTGGTTGAGCTTTTAACCGGAGAAAGGCCCATCTCATTAACTAGATTTGGTGAAAATAGAAGTTTGGCTATGCACTTTATGTTGGCTGTGGAAGAAGGTCGTGTTATGTCTATATTGGATGCAATCGTTATTAAAGAAGGAACTAGAGATGAGCTATTGGCAGTAGCTAACCTTGCAATGCGATGTCTGAATTTCAATGGAAAGAATAGGCCAACAATGAAAGAAGTAGCTGTAGAGTTAGAAACCATAAGAACGTCGCATATTCCATCTGCAGTTCAGACTAATACCAAGTCAGTGACGTATGGGCATGAATTATCGATGCTCTCGTATGGGGAATCAACATCAACATTCTTAAGTTCCGATGAGTACATTACTCAATGATGCAAACAGGCGGTTTTTTGCTTAATAACTTGTCATAGAATATATTGTTACATAGTATGTAATATTATTTGTAAGTAATCATAAATTTATCAAAAGTACTAAATTGAAAAAGATAAATTTGCATTCATAAGGACATAAGGCCTTTTGTAACGGATCCTTTTATACCAGGTTCAGTTTTGCAAATTTTATATTGATATTTGGTGAATTTTATCAATTTCTTACCAGTTAGGGGGTGTTCGGCATTGCTATTTTTTTATAACAAGTTTTTAGCTTTTGGGTACAGTGTAACTGAAGATGATTATCTAAGGGTCAAATAATAGATTATGGATGATCATTAGGAGCATCTGCAACAAAAGTGGTTACGGTTAACACTAGCACGTCCAAACACTCTTTCCCATAAGCCCCTTTAGTTACAGCACTACAGCAGATTATCTGATATTATTTCGTAATATAGTAGAATCACTTGTAAACCACAATGCCAAAATCCTCCATAATATCGGGTTAATGCCATTTTTTAAATCTCAGCGGGGATGTAATAAAATAGTCCATGCCGGAATACGTTTTTACAAATTTTGCCAAGTAAATACATTTTGTAAGCTGAGTTCAACAACGCTTACAAAAGAAGTTGTAGACTTTTACTTTTAGTTATACTTTGATAGTTCATAAAAAATCTTTATGATTGCCCAGAAGTTAATCACTTTCTTTCTTTATGCTAAAAGTTTAGCAGTTTAACTTTCCTAAAACTTAGTATAATCATTATGTTTAAATATATAGGGCATACTATAGGGGACAAACCACAACGCTAATAAGTTGCCTCTTTTTGATAATTTTTTCATCGTTGCAACTTCATTACAGTGAGATCAACGATGTTTCCTGTTGAAACCACAGCCGAGTTTGAGGAAATGGTTTCAGGGACTCAAAGAAAGTATTACATGTTGGGCGGGAAAGGTGGTGTTGGTAAAACTAGTTGTGCTGCTTCACTTGCTGTTAAATTTGAAAATAATGGTCATCCTACTCTTGTTGTTTCAACCGATCCCGCACATTCTTTAAGTGACTCTTTTGCACAGGTAATTTTGTATGTTTTCTACCCCCAATTGCGCTATTAAATATAGTGATCGATTCTGTTTTTGTATCTTTTGTGTGCTTGTTTGTACAGGTGTTCTGAAAGTTGCATTTTCTGTCTGCTTCTTTGTGTTTAGGATCTTACTGGTGGGACTTTGGTGCCTGTAGAAGGACCTATTGCTCCTCTCTTCGCTCTAGAGGTTTGTATGATAAGTCACTAGGGGGTGTTTGGATTTGCTTTTTGGAACTGTTTTTTGCAACTTCAAGCTGTAATAGTTAGTATCTCAATGTTTGGATAAAGTAATTAAAGTAAGAGCATTGATTGACATACCTAATTGGTATCCCTAATTATAAGCCTAAACCTGCATGGCAGCATTCTATTGGTGACAGCACAGGGACCCACAATTTCTTAAACCACTAAACCACTAATACATCAATTTAGGCACAAAAGTAGTCATATGTTTTGGTCTCTAAATCAATTTCCTGCTTTTCACAAACCGTCCCTACCTACTTCAAAAAATGCCATCTTATTTACTCTTTGCTAAAAAATCAAAATTTGTGAAACATTCAAATATCTAACTATTACAGCTTCAAATAGACGCACATTCAAACACGATTGTGTACGTATTGTTTTATTTTAGTTGATTATCTGATTATGATGATTTAATATCACATAATCACTTTTACAATGATAAACACCCTTATTAACGTTTCTTATATGTTTTCTGTACCAAATATACATCTTGATTTTGAATTCTAAAATAACGAGAGCGGTTAACCGGTGAGAAATAAATCCTGATAAAGCAAGGGAAGAGTTTCGTGATGTAAGCCAAAAGAATGGTGGAACTGGTGTCAAAGACTTCATGGATGGCATGGGTCTTGGAATGCTGGCTGATCAAGTAAAACACCAACTTTCTCTTATTATTTTCAGGTTTTTGTATTGTTTTCTGTACATTATATTAGTATCCATAAGCACATGTGTAACTCGTTAAATGAGTATGACTGCAAACAGGAAAATTGGTAAAAAACAGGAAAATTGGTAAAAAAAGGGCCAAGTCGACATGCTAATCATTTACTTTGTTGTATTTTTTAGTATACTTTTTAAAATATTATTTGTGACCGTTTTTGTTATCTGATTGTTGATCTCTAAAGTTAGGAGAGTGAAGCTGGGGAGCTATTGGACACGCCTCCTCGGTTTAGATAGAAGCCCCTTGCAATTTCAAGGTAATATTTGATATTTGCAGTCTTATATTGCTAAGCTTTATTATTGTAGCTAATGCTCTAATTTGTACGTCTTGTTGGTTACATAAACATTTTGCCAGGTTATTCAATTTCTTGAATCACAAGAGTATAGCATGTTTACCCGTATAGTTTTCGACACTGCGCCCACGGTACATAAACATTTTATTCAGTTTCTCCGCCTTTGAGTTGTGAGTGAATGATGTGAAATGCAAATTTTAGGGCTTGTATTTATACGGCCCGATCACAGTTACGGCGTAACTAAAATTGCGAATTACGCTGTAACTTAATTATCTTCAAAACATACGCCTCATTAAAGTGACTACGGCGTAACAATAAGGAATGGTTACGCCGTGGTGTGCACTCAACAGAGTTGATGTGAGTTACGCTGTAACCTCTTATCAGAATGTTGTTACGTCGTAATGCTTGTGAGGATATTACGGCGTAGTTGATGGAGGCGCGAAATACTTCATGACCTAGATGATTACGGCGTAACCTTAGTTGAAAGTTACGCCGTAACTGCAGTTGAGTTGGTCTTCTGAGATAAAACACTAGCTACGGCGTAATTGAGAGCATGAGTTACGTCGTAGCTCCTTCATAAATAGCATACTATCATAAAACCGTTAGGAAAATCTCCAAATCCGCGTGACTAAGCTCCAATGCTCATAATTTACCTGGAAGTGAAATTTAAAGGAATACAAGTGTAAATCCATATAAATGACATAAAATACGAGCATAATCGGGGGAAATTGACACTAAAAAGTCATGACTATTTGATGTTATCAGCATGACTGCGTCTTGAGAGACACCTGGGATGTTGAAGAGGCTCACGATGTATAAAACATTTTCAATATGCTCGTAAGCATTTTCATTCTTACTTCCAGAAAAGGGGTTTTCATGCAACCCCCTCATAAATTGGTCCTTGATCTCGAATCGGACCTATGCTGCAATTGTCGGCCTAACAAGCCCCGACCCTTGCTCATCCCGAGTCATTGCGAGGTATACCTCCAGAGTGAGGTTGTTGATATCCATAACTGCCATATTATCTGAAACTAAAAGTAAGTCGTGAGAAAAACAAAAACAATAAAACAAAAATTAAAGACTTAAACAAAAATCCTAATATATCTCCCGGCAGCGGCGCCAAAATTCTGATGTAGGATTTCCGACCAGGATTTAATTTCTAAGTCTCGTCTACCTAAAGTCTACCTATTGCACTAACGAGCAGTGAACCGGTTGCGCGTTGATAACATCAAATTATCCTGAATATTAAGTGTCAATTTCCCTCGGTAATGCTTGTAATTTATATCATTTATATGGATTTACGCTTGTTTTCCATTATATTCCACTTTCGTGTAAATTAAGAGCATCGGAGCTAAAGAGACGCGGAATTGGAGAATTATTAAAGATTTATCGAGTATGCTCACTTTGAAGAAGTTACGTGTAACTTATCTCTCACATTACGCAAGAACTAAAGCGTGACTCGTAAAGCCAACTCATCGTAAGATTACGGCGAACTCTCCCAAAAGATTACGACGTAACTATATTAGGTCAAATGAGGATCCGCGTCACCGATAACTACGCCAGAACTCGTGATTAAACTACGGCATAACCAAGAATTATTGAAGATACGGCGAACTACTTCTAAGGTTATCTCAGTAACCAGCAGATCTAGTGCAATTTATTTAAGAAATAGAGATTACGACGAACTATTCTATTAGTTACGCCAGTAACCCGGATCCGCCTATAGAAACCCCACGATTTCCAAGATTTCAATGCATCCTATTTCACACACCACAACCAAAGAACGCGGGAAGAAGCCCGAGGCGGTCTAGAGGAGCATACTGAGCTATATCCAAGGAGAAATCACTCCCTACGATAAGCATTAGCATTTCATCTTTTCTTTACTTTCGATTCATATATTTCGTGAACATTGAATATTGAATTGATTTGTATGGTTAATATGAGCGCTAAGCACCTCTTGGTGCGCCTAGTTATGATTCCTTAATTGTTTTGTTTGCGCTTATATTACTTCGCTTTAATTATTTATAGTGTATGCATGCATAGTTTATTGGTAGCTACCCTTGTTTCGTAGTTTTGAATGGCGGTAGAGTTTAGTTGCTTAGAGATATGACCAACCGACCCTAAGTGAGTAGACCGAGACGGAAGGGTAAGATATGACCAACCGACTACCCTTTCTACTTGGTGATTCGACCAACCGATCACCTAACGCTTGGATGAACTTAAGAATTAGGGGTGAGTGTTTAAGTTGCTAATGCTCGGGCACTCACAATTATAAGTCTAGCATGTAGCGGAACTTAATGACTTGGCTTAGGGACCGTGAACAACTGGACTTATGAAGGGACACCGACTTCTCCAAAGGTGGCATCTTTGGCCGATAGGTTAGGGCGAATTGACCAAATGTTGTCCTATCGACTTTGACCCCACCAAGTAATTAGAAGTAATTAGATGTAGACATTATTAGCTAGGATGAATAACTAGGTTAGCACCACTCTCCTTTATTGATCACAACCTTTGCCTTTTATTGCTTTTATCTCGCTTTAGTAGTTAATTAATTAATTCCTTATCGAAATCATATTAAAATCATGACACCTAGACTTAGTAATAATCCAACACACATAGCTCTGACCGACCTCGGTTTTACTGAATACTACACTACACACGACCGGTACACTCCTCGTTAGTGCATTAGGGTACCATAGGTATAATGAGACATTATAAATATTAAAACTGGTCGAGAAACCCGCATCAAGTTTTTGGCGCTTGCACGGGAGCTATTTTAGGATTTTTCATTAAGTATATTTTTAATTTTCTTTCTTCTCTTAAATGTCGATACAAGACTAGAAGCTCAAGGCCTTTTCTCGCCACCCCATTCGATGATCCGGAAAACAATTTCGGACAAGGAAAGTTTACTCTCGGTTCCTATTCATAACATCTTTTCATTTTACTGAATCGCACCCGGTCGACGAGAACCGGAGGTCATTGATGAAAATAATATCGATGAATTAACCATGGAGCAAGATTTGGAGCGACCAAATGAGAACCGCCAACGAACCTTCACACGAGATTCTAGTATTGAAAATACTCTATTCCGCACCAATTTATTCGAGAGTTACACGAACTTAAGTTTTCGTGAGATGAAGATGAGGATGTTCAGAATCATGTAGAAGAAGTACTCTACTTATCATCTCTTTTCAGTGTCCGAGGCATCCCGAGCTATTCGGTTACCGCAAGAATTTTTCCTATGACTCTTACTGGAACTGCGAAAAGATGGTACATTAAACTCCCTAACGAATGTAAAGGAGCATAGGATAAATTAAGAAAAGAATTCGTCCAACAATTTTGCCCTCCTTAAAAAAGGGCCAAACTTCTTGGTAAGATCTATCAATTTGTTCAAGTAGGAGAAGAAACAATTTATCAGGCATGGGAAAGGTTTAATGAGCTAATTTATCGATGTCCCACTCATGATTTGAACAAACATCAAATCGTCTACGTCTACTACCGGGGAATTAATGCGCTAACACGGGAACTACTCGATTCTCCTAGACCTATTCCTAGCATGACCCTTGACCAAGCCTTAGAATGTATTCAACGAATTTATGAACATTGCTAAAAATGGCATATGGATACAGGGTACGGACCAAGAGACAATTTTGATCATAAGGTAATGAAGACATTGACGAAGCAAGAATACAATTATGGGGAAATTTTCAAAAAACGAAGGCTGGAAAGAGCAAATAAAGCTGAAGCATGTAGGATTGAGAAGATTAAGAGCGTATTTGAGACCAAAACCGGGAACAATCTTGAAAAAAAGATTCTTGACCGCATCAAGGAATCGAGGGAACGAGATGAGAGAATTGAAAAGATGATGAAGACATTCGTGGAAAATATAGTCTCTTCTCTCAAAACTCATGAAGATCGGATTAAGGGATTAGAGAAGAGTGTGAGCTCGTGTTCGCAAGCCATCACAGATTACCTAGCGGCTCGAGAAGAGGAAGTTGTCAACACGGTGGAAACAATCCTTGAAGAACCGACTACCTTTTCAGAAAAGGTTAAGAGACGAATCAGCATGGAGAGACTCTCACCTCTGGACCAAGCTTTACCGGTAAACGCCCCTCTTACTAATTCCATTAAAACTAATCATGATGATATTGGAATTAAGCAATGAGATGATTCAACTTAACGAAAGTCGCTCAACGGTTTTGAGAAATGAGTACATAAGGAAAAAGATCCTGTTGTTTCACTCTCCTCGCTTGACGGAGTCTCAATATGTAATGCCCTAGCCGATCTTGGAGTGAGCATAAGCATAATTCCTCGCTCGATGTTCCTACGTATGGAATTGGTGACCTTAAACCAGCCAAGATGAAAATTGAAATGGCGATCGATCCATGCGCTATCGTTAGCATCGTTGAAAATGTGTTTGTAAAGATAAAGAAATTCCTTTTCGGTAGATTTTGTGATTCTTGACATTCCGAAGACAACAAATACCGCCATTTTAGGCGACTCTATGCTTGCTACGCCCATACAAAGGTGGATGTCTTTGGCTGGAAAATTAACTCTCAAGCTAATGGAGAGATTGCAACGTTCGGACCTAATGAACTCCCGTCCACCTCAAAAGGTATGTGCGGTAGACCCAGAGGGCAATTTTGGCGATGCTAGAAGAATTTCTTAGTGATCCCCTGACTCGGCGAGATAGATTCTGGAAAGATTTTGATGTTTTGTCAATTTCGAGGAAGAGGATAATTTAGGAATCAATACTGATGACTTCTCGAGTGACGTAGAAATGACCCATTGGCAAGACAACTTTGTGAAGACTTTTTCACAAACTGATCAACCTAGATTTTATGAGATGGGAACCCGCATACATCATAGGAACCCCTATTATCAGAAGATCTCATGCAAAATCAGGTACATCGATTTTCATCCATTTATTGACACAGCTTCCCCAGTTAACATTATGTCAAAAGAATGCTACAACCGAGTTATGAAGAAAGAATTAGAATATAAGGGGAATAACTTCCTTGGGTTTGCAACTAACATCCGTGTCTTCGTTGGGACTCATTCATTTTTGGTGGACTTTATGGTTTTGGACGACGTGAGCGAGTTTGTGGAAGATGGACTAACGGGGGTAATTTTAGGAAAACCTTTTCAGGAACTGTCTGGACTAGATAAAAATGAAATAGATGGGTTAGTATGGTTAAAGATAAACGATGATAAGACAATCTTCAAAATACCGAGAACTATTAAGAATTTTAAAAATTGGACCAAGAGGCAGTTGAGCCACGTCCAACCATTGCTCGACAAAAGGTATTGACTAGCCTTACCAGAAAATCAAGAGTTTCTACTGTCTTGTTTAGAATTAGGCGATGATTATGTCGGATGAGAATCGATCACCGATTCGCCGTGAGATTGCCACATCCACGATTTAACAAACCAACACTTTTAGCCCGAGGCTCGAGTCTAACTTAAAGATCAGAATAAAGAAAAGTGCTCTTCGGGAGACAACCCAATTATCCTTTTCTTTTATTTTATTTTCATTTCTGTTGGTTTTGTGTTTTTAACCATTTTTGCGTGAAATGAGGAATGTTTGTTGTCGCAACATGCCGACCGACTATAGTTACGGCAGAACTCATCTTAGTGGTTACTGACAATGAATTTCGAATGCATTACCACCATCACAGAATTCCATCTCGATGGTTATGCCATAGCTACACTTTTGCGTAGATGCGAGCTTTTGCCCATTCGGCGTAACTCCTTCTAAGAGTTACAACGTAACTATCCTCTGCTTTTACTTCTTTCATTTTAAACACAATAACCTTGTATTAGTATTTTAAATGAACTTTGTGAGTGTGTTCAGAAACCCTCACGAGACTTCACTCGTCCACTGGGACAAGTGGTTTAAAACTTGTTGCATATGATAAATGCAACCGTGATTCTACTGAAGTGAGTTAGTTTTTTTTCATTTTCATTTTTTCTTTTAGAATTATGCTTGTCGGTAGTATGATTTCGAGGATTGAAGTTTGCTCATGGATGCTTATGCCAAGGCACGTCTCTTTTCGTGGGCCTTCTTTCTTTTGGAGCAATTTCGTGGAAGTTCTCGCCTAATTCTACTTTTCTTCACCTTTATTTAACGCTAGTACAAAGGGACTTTGTATAATTCAAGTTGGGGACGGGAGTAGAATTATCTCTTTAACTTTATTTTGCCCTCGTTTTCTAGTTTATTTTGAAAAATTATGCCATTTTTAAAATTTTGACATGTTTTTCTTAACCTAACTAGATTATACCTTAGCCGAGCACATACAACCCTTGATATTACATGGTGAGATTAGCCTTATCCGTTTCCAATATTTTACCCCAAATCCACCAAATTATGAGTGTGTCGGTAGCTTGTAGACTTTAGAACTTGGCCTTTGCATCATTTCGAGACCATAGACGAGGTATGTTAAGTTAGCTCGATGTATTTGGACTTTTCAGTTTAAGAAGGCAATATTATAGGATTATCACCCAAATAGCCTACCATTGTGTGTCTATCTATTAGTCACCTCGACTTCTCGACCCCATGTGAAACCCTTTTGTTGCACTCACCTTTAGTGCAAGATACCCCTGGATACACCCATCCGAGCCATTCCTTTCATTTTATTAACCCAATATACTTTTCGATACACCTATACACCATAACCCACCTGTAGTCTTTATTTGTGATTGAAAGTTATCATTTTCCTAAGTTCAAGGTTCAAGTGGAAAGGTTCGAAATCTTTCGTCGACGACATATTCTTAAAGATCATTGAAGACCCCAATTCCATTGTTCATCTCAATTGGGGATATTATGTTTAGTTGTTATATTTATGTTGAAAAAAATGATGATTCGAAAAAAAAAATATTGTTATGTTATTTAGTTATTGTAAAGTGCGATGTTATAAGCACTATGTTATGAGCTTTGTATTGATTTAGTATCGAGGAGACCACCTCGGTCACATTTGAAGATTAAAGTTGGTAATTGCGCCAAATGTCGAAGAAAAGGTAGTGTGCCCATCACGACGTCCTCTAATGACACATCTACATAGTATTTCATGGTCCGGTTTCTTAACTTCAAAGCTTGAACTTTGGGCGGACGGTAAGTGGTGATGAATTGGTTATATATTTAGATTACCTGCTTAATTTTTATTTTACACCATTTATATATCCATGTCTTATCCTACCCTTTAGTCATGAAGCGTGTCTAGGTAATGCAGTGAGCAATATTTGGTGTCTTGGCCATGGATTTGTTCATGTATCATTGATTTTGTCCACTTCGCCGTGACATGTTAGTAATGACGAGTCACCCCTTAACTTTTGTCGTGTCTCACCCATATTGCCTTGAAAATTGTTTAGCCCATAACTCTAGTGGTGGAGATTACGTAACCCAAGCTTATGATAGAATACATGCTATGATATGCGATTGGTGATCACCCGAAATTGACACTAGAATAGTCGAGAGATTTGAGTGTTTCGCTCCATTTCGCGAGGTGTTCGGCTTTGTTTTATTCTAGCATAAGGGATTTGTAAACTTATATTTTCCAAAGTTATGGAAGATATCTTTTAGGTATCTATCTAATAAGGTCTACGTGAGGGCAAGTAGAGTTCAGTGGGAGATATTTGATAACATCAAATTATCCTAAATATTAAGTGTCAATTTCCGGTAATGCTTGTAATTTATATCATTTATATGGATTTACGCTTGTTTTCCATTATATTCCACTTCGTGTAAATTACGAGCATCGGAGCTAAAGAGACGGAATTGGAGAATTATTAAAGATTTATCGAGTATGCTCACTTTGAAGAAGTTACTGGCGTAACTCATCTCTCACATTACCGTAACTAAAGCGTGACTCGTAAAGCCAACTCATCGTAAGATTACGGCATAACTCTCCCAAAAGATTACGACGTGACTATATTAGGTCAAATGAGGATCCGCGCGGCGATAACTACGCCAGTAACTAGTGATTAAACTACGGTAACCAAGAATTATTGAAGATACGACGTAACTACTTCTAAGGTTACTACCGTAACCAAGAAATCTAGTGAAATTTACTTAAGAAATAGAATATTACAACAGAACTATTCTATTAGTTACCCAGAACCGGATCCGGCCTATAAATACCCCACGATTTCCAGCATTTCAAAGCATCCCATTTCACACACCACAACCAAAGAATGTGGGAAGAAGCCAGAGGCAAGTCTAGAGGAGCATACGGAGCTATCTCCAAGGGAGAAATCACTCCCCTACGATAAGCATTATCATTTCGTCTTTTCTTTACTTTCGATTCATGTATTTCGTAACATTGATTATTGAATTGATTTGTATGGTTAATATGAGCGGCTAAGCAATCACTATTATAAGTCTAGCATGTAGCGGTGTTAATGACTCACCAGGAGACCGTGAACAACCGGACTTATGAGGGACACCGACTTCTCAGGTGGTGGCATCTTTCTCGATAGGTGAGGCTAATTGACCAAATGTTGTCATCTCGACTTTGACCCCACGAAGTAATTGGAAGTAATTAGACGAGAAATTACTAGCTAGGATGAATAACTAGGTTAGCACCACTCTCCTCTATCGATTACACCGTTGCCTTTATTTGCTTTTATCTCGCTTTTAGTAGTTACTTAATTAATTCCTTATCAAATCATATTAAAATCATGACACCTAGACTTAGTAATAATCCAACACACATAGCTCTTGGGACGACCTCGGTTTTACCGAATCGACCACATTAACACCCACCGGTGATGAGTGTCTAAATACTCATCATTTTTGTACAATCTAAACCTGCAAAATCATCCCAAACACTCGAAACACATCAAAATGATCAAAATATCACAAATCGTTGTTTTATGTGTTTTAAATGCAAAATATCAAAATCGATGAAAATGTATCAAGTTTGCAAAATTGGCGCTTTAGTCCCCAAGTTTTAAAAGTTGTCAAATCTAGTCCTCGAATTCAAAATGTGGAATTTTATCATTCAAGGTCCCCAAGTATTCTAAGTTGTAAAAATGATCCTTGAATGATTCTTTGGTCAATTGTGAAAAGGTCCCAAACTTTGAAAATTGCAAAATTAGTCCTTGGACCTTTTAAAATGGAATTTATGCAAAAGGGTCATTGTACTATCAAAGTTGTCAAGTTTGGTCCTTGTAAAAACATTGGAAAAGTATCATGATCATCCTTGAAGTTTGGTGAAATTACAATTTTGGTCCTTGTTATCTAGCTAAACCAACCGGATCCCTTTAATTATAACAAGCCCAAATCCAAATCCACACCTTGGCCCAAACCCACGACCCGCCCCAAGTTATTAACCCACCCACGGGTCAACGAAAGTCAAATGTAAGGAAATACCGCCTCCATCTGCTCATCTCCCACACCACCGTAACACCAAAACCAGCATGGTTTCCACCCTTTCAACACCCTCTCCTTACCTTGTCCCTCCACCTCCTCTAAACACCAAAACTTTAATTGACTCAAACCAACTCCAATTAATACCAAAAACCTGCTCAAGAAAAATGGCGCCAAAATGACACTTGGACGGTTTTGATGATTCTATGCAATCCAATGGCTGGAATTTGGTGGGAATCACTCAGAGACATGTGGGGATGCTAAAAAGTCTATAAAGAAGAGGAGGAAAGCAATGTATCTATCTATGTAGTGTATTTTTAATTTCTTAATGTCGTTTTAAGTATTTTTCAAGTTTAAGTATATTTTAAAGCTTTCAAGCATTCTGTTTAAGTGTTTCAGTGTATTATGAATCTCTCTTAATAAGCAATTTCAAGTTTTAATCATATCTCAAGTTTATGCAAAAGTTCATGTTTATGCAAAATCTCATGATAGTTCAAATGATGTTTATAGTTGTTTGTATGGACTAAATAAGCCACATAAGCTCCCTAGAAAGCTTATTCAAGCTTTTAGATACCCTAAAATTCAGTTTAAAAGCAAAGTCAGAAAATCACCAAAAATACCAATTAAATAGTTCAAAAATCAAAAATCCATTGAAATGGTGTACAAATTTGGCAATTGAATGTGGATGGCCTTGTTAGCTTTGGAAAGCTATTAGATTGGTCTTGGTCATTGGTTCTTGGTTTGCAGCTGAATACCCATTTGTAAGCTTTTTAACCATTTTGGCATTTCACTATTGTAATTGTTCATTAGCTCTAATTTCTGCTTCTTAGTAATCACTAGTTATAATTAAGTGTATCTAAGCTTTAAAATCAGTTAGTTGTTCTTTTAAATTTGTAGTTTATCAAAATCTTATTTTGGCAAAGGAAAAACAAAGATAATCATCATTAGTGAGTTTTATGTTGATATGGTTGTTGTTTAATGATTATTTAGTGTTAACATATGATAATACATGGTCTGCAATTAATTACATGTCCTTAATCTGTGAGTTTCTTTGAAAAAGTTTCAAAACAGTCATATAAGGTCTGTTTGGATTTGCTTGCTTAAATTGTATCAGTCTTGTTTGTGTTGTTGTTTGTGCTAGCTTTGTGTTACATAAGTGTCCTATATCTCATATCAGTCATAAAAACCTGTCTTTGTTTGTGGAAAAGTCAAAATAGCAGTTAATCACATCTTGTGTGTCCACTGTTGGAATGTCATGATTTATAATCATGATTACGTATTAGAAGTTGTTAATCTTGCTCAAGTTAGTCTTATTACACCTTAACATAACATAATCAAGTGATTGTAATCAACTTAAAGTTCATTTGGTCAACTTAGCTAGTTTTCTTAAAAGTCAATTTCCAACTTGGTGGTTTTGAATAAAAGATATTTTCATTGTGTGTTCATTAGTAAGATTCAAACTTATAAGCTTTTGGATTATCAAAGTTTGGTTGCTAAACAAAATTAGAAAATATTAGTTCTCTGTAAATCACCGTTTAAGTGCTTAACTATTGGCTTATATTGAGTACCATGCTGCGTACATGCCACAATGCCGCATTGGTTGGACCAACTTGAAAAGCTTGCACAGAGCTTGTTTGTTGGTCTTGTCTTGTGATTTTTGGTTCTTTGGGTAGCCAACCTAGCCACCTTGAGAACCCTAGTTTAGCTTTTCAATTTGAAGCTTAATAGGTAGGGCTGCTCTAAGCTTTAAGTTTCACTACAAGAAATCAGTCAAATACCCACGGACAAAAATTGTGGCTAACAGACCAAAATTCGTGGGTAACCTTCTAATACCCAGGGAAAACCCACGAACGCATATACATGGGTATAACCTCCGAGGGTAATTATGCACCCACAAAATTTTCGAGTGGTGGGTAAGTTTACCCACAATATAGTTGATGGGTGATTGTGCCAACTCCGTGGGAACAATTTCTGTGGGACTTCATATGTGACCATGAAAATACTCACGAATTCAGTCGTGTGTAATTCGTGTGTGCAATATATAGAAATATATCCGTGGGTAAAATACTAAATCGTGGTAATCTAGAATTGAATTTTTGCATTTCGGTTATATGATTTACACACCATATTACTATCAAAGATCCATGAGAAGTAACAAAATGACAATTTTGTATATAGTGTATCTCATAGATATGTACATGTATACAGATAACTACACAAAAAAAACTTGTATACAAATAATATGACATCCGTCGATCAATGTACAAATATTTACATCAATTTTTTCATTATGCACTAAAAAAATAAACAATACAAGTTACATAGCTAACATTTGATTATTTTAAAAGTCTTAAATGGATGGAGTACATATCTACATCACATGAGATATCATTTGGAACCATCAATCCACCTTAGATGTTTCTTAATTTGTAGAATCAGTCAAGTCCTAAAATGTCTTTTTGTTGTTCACATGTTGATCTTCAAACAAACCCAACATCTTAAATTATGCCCTGCATATCAAATATACAAATGATTAAAATAAGGCTCAAATGTTATAAAATAATCATGACATTATCATGTTATTTTATCCAGTAAACAAATCTAGCAATAATTGATCGGAAGATAGACAAAAGATCAGATGTGACTTACGAGTCTAAGGATCACAAGCCTCAAGGCACAATGACTTCCATTATATTATGATATCGGATTATTAACTTTGTTTTGAGTAGATATTCCCTTTGCTGATGACATCAATAATTGTCAAGAAAACCTATAACATAATCGATAGACAAAAGCATGAGTATGCCCCTACTTTAGTATGAGACTTTATATGAGAAAATAAACTATAAAAGAAACCATTCTCAATCATCTTAGACTTGTTCCGAAATCATACATTGAGTTCCGAGTTTAAGAAATCCAACAACTGTCATAGCTTGATATTGCCTGCAATAGTTAATAGTGTTTGATGGAGTTAAATAATGTAATCGAGAAAAATAAACTTCAAAATTTTGTAAACAAATATTAACCAAAGATAACTCTTGTAAATAATCTCAAAGGATCATAATTTTCGGTGCAAACATTTTATTCATTTCATCACAGATAATCCAACTTATAATGGAATACTTTTTGAAATACAAGAGAATATGAGAGAGGTGAGTTGGGCGACATTTTTGTGGTGAGAGGGGTATGACGGTTGGAGCATTTCACTTTTTAAGGAGTTATGGAAACATGAGAGGGAAGTCAAATTTTGATTAAATTTCATTTTGCATAGAAGCGGGAAGTTTTCCCTCCACTAATTTTTACTAATATGTTTTCTTATCTCGACTACTCTTACTTATAATATGTACTGGCAGGGTATTCGCGCGTTGTGGCGGCAGTGCGCGAAATAAAATTTTCCGTGAATTATTTATTTTAGTTTATTATATTCTTTTGATGATAAATTTACTGGATATCAAAATTTGATTAGCCGTGCCGTTACTGCTCGAGCCCGTTGGCCCATGTCTATTTGGCCCATGCCCGTTCGGCTCGAGCCCGTTGGCCCGCACTAGTTCGGGCTTAAGCCCATTTTTCCGTTGACCGTTCGGGCTTGATCGATAATGTGCTTTATTATTTGTATTAGTGACATTTAATGCAGGGTTCTCGCGTTGCGGATGGCGGATACTGCGAAATAAAATTTTCCGAATCGTGTGTTTTAGTTTATTATATTCTTTTGATGCTAAATTCTGATTTCAAGAATTTCGTTTAGCTCGTGCGTTGGCCCGTGCTGTTTGGATCGCACTGATTCGGACTCGGGCCCATTTGGACCGTTTTAGATTCGAAACGAATATTGTATAACGTTTTTATTATTTGTGTTAGTGACATTTTATTGTAGGAATTATGTTTAAGTTGGTTGTACAATATATTTGATAACCCGTATTTCTTGTGTAAGGGTGTTTTAATAAGTGCATTAATTGTATTTATTGATCAGTTAATTAATTAACTACATTAAATATTTTGACCACATTAATACTGCTTTGTATTTTGTACATTAAGCTTTAAGACTTGTAAGTCTTAAAATTAAGATTGATGAGAAAGATCATTAATAGTGCATTATGTATTGTACAATATGTTTTGTTTTTTGTAAGTCTTAATTTTAAGACCATGAGTAACGTTAGTATATTATTACACCTTTTATTAAAATCAGTAACACTACCTACAACTAAATTAATATTTTAAATATTATTTAATCCCTAAACTTTTATCATTTTTTGTTTCCAACCCATGAACATTTTTTGCAATTACTACAAATTTAATACGTAAGTTTTGTATCAAGGGTCAAACCAAGATCACGATTTCGTAAACATAGTTATCACCGCTATATACCGTCGTTTTGCACGTGTATTCGTCTAGTTGTAAAAGGAAATTCAATAAAAGGTGAATTGTAGTCTTAAATAATTGCTACAAAAGTGCATAATTTGAGTTTCAATCCTCTAGAAAAATCGTCAAAATACTCTTTAAATGTACATTTTATACTATGTTTCACCATACCTTCAAAACCTATTCAAATATCGACATTCTAAATCTTTTTACGTTAAAAACTTATACCATTAAATTCATAATAATTTCCTCTGAATTTGAGATCGATATTGACATGGATTTAGTTAAAAACCAATGCATGGTCTCGATAACCCAGGTCGCGAAAACTCTATAGACTAGTCTGGAAGCACTTATTGAAACTGTTTTGACTTTTAGTTTCTTTATAGATCAAAGACGACACACGATAACCAACTGGGGCTTGCTCTAGTGGTATTAGTCCGCCACCGCACATGCTATCAGTTGACCGGTCAAGGAGGGCCTTTCGGAGAAAATGGCCTGGGTTCAATCCCAAATCCTGGATAATTAGGATAATGAGACCAGGTGATCATTGCCTGAGGCCGGGTCCTTGGGGAAGAGTCCGATTGGCATCAAAAGATGCATGAGATTGGGGTGTTCCCACTGATTTACACCTTTTGGGTTACCCACAAGTTTCTTTTTAACAGTTTACTCACTCAAATGTACTAGTGAAAACTAATTGTCGGAAACTCTTCAATCTATATTAACCTATCCCAAAAATTATTATGCGGGTAAATCGTGAGTACATATTTAGCCACAAGTTACCCACAAAAAAGTACTAGCAAAAAAATAGATGTGAGTAATTTGTGGGTAAATAAATTACACACGACATTACCCACAATTTTTACCCACAGTTACCTAATATGTGGGTATTTTGTGAGAAATGTTTTAGCACGACTAATTTTCCCACTAATTACCCACAAATTTTAACTTAATGGGTATATTTGTGGGTAAGTCCGTGGGAAGTTCGTGAGTAACTTTTCTTAGCTTTTAAAATCGAAAGGTGTGGCCAATTTGTGGGTAATATATGGGTAAATACCCACGAATCAACGTTCATGGCTAATTTCCGTGGGTATTCATCAGGATTCTTGTAGTGTTTGTCCCATTTCTGTTTTTATCATAAGTGCTTATTTGTTTGTTCTTAGCTTTTCAGAGTGCTTATTTGTATCTTTTAGCCTCATTTCAGTTTATCTAGCTTGTTTGAATCATATTCCACTCTTGTTTCCAGTTTTCAAGCTTGTTTGAGCTTATTCCACAAAATAAGCTCTTAATCATATCTGGTCCATAAGCTTGTCAAAACAACTTATTTGTGACTTGTAAAATTTTGTCTTTGTTAAAGTTTCATAATATCAGTATTAAAGTAGTTTTCAAAAGAAAATCCGAGAAAAATATCAAATTAAAATCGGTGATAGTGTTTATTTAATAAGTTTTAGCTTTTGATTTTTCTTTTCAGCTTATTAATAAGCAAATATTGTTTTTCTATTTTTATTAGTTTTCTGTCATCATATAGTATTTTTAGAAAAAGTTTCATATTTTTCTCTATCTTTTTAGTATTTATTATAATTTTAAATAGTTAAAAGTAGTAATTAATTAGTAATAAATAATTAAAAAGCATAAAAATATATTTTCAGTTTTAAAATTAGTTTTATTATATTTTAGATTTTTCCAAGTTAAAATTTTATTTTTCCAAGTTTAATTTATATTTTCTAGTAATTAAGTGTATTTTAAATAGTTATTAATTAGTAATAATTAAATAAAAGTGTGAAAATATATTTTCAATTTTAAAATTAGTTTTATAGTATTTTAGATTTTCTGAATCGTAAGTATATTTTCTAGCCTTATTTTGTATTTTCTTTTATTTTAGAGTATTTATTAAATAGTTAAAATAGTTTTTAATTAATAATAATTAATTAAATAGTGTTAAAAATAATTTTCTTTTCTAATAATTTTCTTTTATTTTAGGATTTCAAAATGTTATTTTCATATTTTTAGACCTTTTATTTCTTAGTTTTCACTTTTTATTTTGTACGATATCGTAGTTTTAAACTTACGTTTACGTTTCTTTCATCGATTGTTGTGTTTTCCAACTCTTATCCTATCCCATTCCAATCAATCAGTAGTGTAAGTTCTAATCCAAGCCTTTACCGATTACTATCCTTAGTGATCATTCTATCCTCGAGTTTGTTTGTGACACACCATTGAGTCTCCGTGGGACTAAACGACCCGGGAATTCACTATATTCTCCAGGACTTCATTGTATTTGTGTTTTAAGCAGTTTTAAGTCTATTACGGTTAGCCATTCACAAGTAGCTAGCTTGTGTGATTAGACTTGACGGTTTAGCACAGATCAACCGGGTACATTGCCCGTTAGTGCATTAGTAGACCATAGGTATAACGAGACATTATAAATATTAAAACTGTCGATAAAACACTGCATCAAGTTTTTAGGCGCTTGTGCGGGAGAGTTATATTAGGATTGCTATTAAGTCTTTCATTTCGTTTTGTTTTAAAATTTTCTCAATTTCTCACGATCACTATTCAAGTTTTCAGGTACCATGAAGTTGTTAACATTGATGACCTCACTCTTGAGGAATATTTGGCATTGACAAGAGCAGAACAAGGGCCGGGTCTCGTAAGACCGGCAATTGGAGCTGATGTCCGTTTCGAAATAAAAGACCAATTGTTAGGAATTGGAAATTCCATAGTGAAGAGTCGGTCACCCAAAGTATAATCTAGCATAAGTTAGCTCGTAGACATATCGTTATTTACGTGTTTATTAGTTAGTTATTAGCTTAGTTTAGCTTAGAGTAACACCGTGGAGGAAGGACGGGTCTTTACCCATTGTATGCCCGATCCACAATCAAGGAGGACATGTAGTATGTAACTATAAATACCTCTCACTCCCAGGTGGGGTTGGACCTTACATTCTAATCTAACCTTTTCTATTTTGTTTACTCTCACTCTAGAAAGGCTCCCTCTCTTCACTTTCTCTCTCTAAACTCTTAATCCATACGCCTATATATGTTATGATTTGATGTGTTTTTGAAATCCAATAACTAACAATTAGTATCAAGATCCATGGTTTGGTCACTCATCTTTCATGTTCTTGGATTTCTAGTGGTTTTCATAAGGTTTTTGGGTTTGAATGAGTTTAGAGCACTTTCCATCGTTTGGATCATCTCTAGTGTTAAAGTTTGGATTTTGATTGTACTTTTGTGTTTAGAATCATTATAAGTGTTTAGGTTTTGACTTGGAAGGCTTGAATCATCGTGGTTGGGTTGTTTTTGAATTAAAAAGTGGCGTTTTTTGAATAATTTTTGGAAGCGAGTTGAGTCACGAAGTGCATTTCTTGCATGCGAGTTGTCTTGCCTTGGAAGCGAGTTGTCAGCTAAAGCGATTTGTCGCCTAAGCGAGTTGACAGTTTTGACTGCGACTTGTCCAGATTCAACGTATCTAATGCGAGCAGCCTAAGCGAGTTGTCAGCCTAAGCGAGTTGCCTATGCAAGTTGTGTTTCATGTGACTTGTCTATTAAGCGAGTTGTCTTGGGTGCAAGTTGTCTTGGGTGCGGTTTGTTGACTTTTCCCGACAAAACTTCAAATAGCCATAACTTTTGAACCGTAACTCCGTTTTCAGCGTCACCCATCAAAACGACCGTGAGAATGAGGAGAATGGCATGCCAAATTAAACTAAAGTTGATTCGGGTCAACCTTCGAGGCCTAAATCCGCTCCGAACAGAAGTTGTTGAGGTTTTTATGATTTTTGACCTAAATTTCTCCGTAAAACGGGCATAAACCAATCTAATCTCAACGAAACAACATCTCGCTAATCCTACAAACAATCATATGTCCTAACACACAATTGTCTATCATTGTGTCGATCCATCATCATCTTAACACATTCCATTGGTCATTGCTTAACGGTTTGGTCTTGATTTTAGTAAAATCCCGCGAAGATTCTATATCTCGGTTTAAATCATAGACTTGTAAAATCCCATGTACACAACAACATCATGTCTTACACTCCTGATTCAGTGATTTCAGAAGTACTTAAATTGTATGATGTTGTGGACAACAATGATAATGTATGCTACACTGAACGGTTAAAGATGATTGAATCAATCAATGAGGATTTGAGTTCTTCATGCTCTGAGTCCAATGAGAAAGATTTGCACTTGTTCAAAGCATGAATGCCATGCAAAAGCAAAGCAACATTGAACCTTATCAACAACTTCACTCTCACCTCATGTTACTTCTACCCACATCAATGGAGCGAACATGTATTGCCCTCTTCCGTCAGGACTTATCCACATTAACGGAACTTTCTTTGTTAAACCTAGAGCAATGGAGATACAACTTGACAAAGAAGGTTCAAAGGATAGTTCCAGGTCTTGCGCTTCAAGTGATCTACAAACATTTTCGGTCATTCATTAGAAGGAATTCACATCGATTATGATCAAGACATGGTGAAATGTCTTTCAAGAGACACACCTGGCATGGAAATTTGAGTTGTTCATAGAGACACTTATCCATATCATGGATAATATGGAAAAATATATTGAGGAAGTTACTCGAAAGATGAAAAAATGGATGAGAGTCAGTGCGGTTGAAAGAAAGTTGTGATGAGTTGGTTAATGTTTCGATTGAAGAATCGGGTGTTGTTGAATGCGAGAATGTCGAGACAACAAAAATGATGTAACCAATTGCTCGGTAACTCCTGTCACACAAGAATGTTGGGTACAATCAATAAATTGTAGTGTTGAGACCAAGAAGGCGTCGGTGATGGATCGATTGACACTTTGAATCTGAGGCTCGAGACAAATAAGCTTGAAACAACCAAGAGTTCGGTGACTCTTGTTACACATGATGTGGATGCAAATATCGGACCAACAAATGAGCAGGTGTCATGTGATGAGGTACCCTTAACTGCTCAACATAGTGCATCCGCTAATGTACCTAAACATCACCGATCTTAATGTTGAACATGATTCGATAAATGTTCCTTGGTTGAGGTCGAGTGTAATAATTTCAAAACAAATGATATGGTTGATAAAAGGCTTTTGATGAACTTTCAAACAAATTCTCAAAACTTGAAAAACATTGCATTTCACTTGAAATTGCAATTCAAAGAAAGGAGGAAAGTTTTCAAACTAAGAAACCATGTAAAAATCCGGAATTTCCTGAATTTCGTGAATTTTTCGAAATAAACGATTTAAAAGCTCAGCTTCAAGCCAAAAACTCGACTATCAACAATTTGAAGAAATATATTTCTGATATGCATGTGAAAAGTAATTTGGTTACAAGTAATTCTGATGTTAATGCTATTGATGATATTCAAATGAGAAATGATGAATTAGCGGGTTTGTGTGGCCAAATTACTAAAGGAAAATGAAACTTTGAGAAAGCATCACATAGATCTAAGTGACTCTGTCATGAAGCTAGAACTAAGACAATGGAACAAACAAACTCTTTGATAGCAAAAATTGATGAACTCAAAAGCTCAACTTCAGGAAAAGGGTTTCGCTATTGTTGCCTTAAAAAATGAGCTTAGAAAAATTGTAGGGAAAAGTGTGAACACTAAGTTTACAAAACCATCAACCTTGGGAAACCAGTTTCTCATCCCATTAGAAACCGGTCCGTTGTTAAGCGACCCTCTGCGTTTATATCCGAAAGACCAAAATTTTCAAAACACGATTTGCCTCCCAAGTTGATGAGAAACAAGTTTTGTCAAAACCAGTCACTTCACCTGAGTTACCTAAGAATAAGGCTTCTAGCTCCGTTAACCATCAAAAAGTAGCCACTTCTACTCCCAGCACCTCTAGGATTAGTTCGAAAACAGTGTCAAAACCAAGCATTAAAACCCAGAATTTATATGATATGAATGACTTGTGGAAGAGCTATTATCTAGAAGAAGTTAGGAAAAAGGCGCAGATTCGAAAAGACGGAATTTTAGGTGCAAGACCTAGGGTGAGGAATTCTACGAGATTTCAAGGCACTGCTAGTAGTAGTAAACCACTACCTATGAACACTCAAAAGACTAGGGATTGGCTTGCATCTAAGAGTAGTTATGTGAATAATAATGCTAAGCATGTAGAAAATGAAACTAGAAATTCTGATTCTTTTCCGAATAAGAAATATTTTCCTCATTCACATGCTAAGGTACAATCCACTAAGGCTACTAACATGGCTAAGGTTCAATATGTTATGAAGCAAAACAAACCTAAAACTTTGCATAGATGGATCCCAACTACTAAATCTTTGGAGTCTAGGAATATCGATAAGTCTTCCACTGTGCATAAGAATGTGACCAATCCTAGACCTTACCATAAGTAGATTCCGTCTGGTAAAATGTTTAAGGATGTCGGACTTAGGTGGATGCCTACCGGAAAGCTGTTTACCGATGACAAAATCAAGGTTGACTATGAAACCCCAAAGGGTTTGGATACTAATGTCACTAACCATAATATATGTAATCAAGTTTGTAATATTAGTGCAGGTAGTACTTACTCAGTTGCAGATACTTCGATCCTTCACTACATGGACTGGCTTAAAGTATGTTTTACAAATGGATTGATATCTCATAACTCACGGGTTCAAGTAACTCAATATTGATATTCATTCGGCTATGACGTCTATTCACATCACTTCAGGCCTTGTTCTTCAACACTATGGCGTCTGTAGATAACTCTTCAGGCCCCGTTCCTCAAAGAAAATAAAAGTGTACGCCTCAGTGTGCTTTATCTTCAGAAGAAGATAAATCTTCATTTTTATGACCACTCTCATCGACATTCTTCATCAACAAGCTTCATGTTTTTCCATGCTCAATCAAAATGGCAGACCTCATTTGCAAATTTTGAGAGGGAGAAGAGTGAATATACTACATGATGATGGATGCTTTAGTTATGGTCATACGACTCTCCAGCGCCTAATGTCTTCACTCACTAAGGATAATTGGGATTCATTGTTTTCAAGATATGTTTGATGAGTACTTTCAACCTCCAATGAATGTTGATCATCCAGTTTCTGAAGCTCATGCTCCGGTTCCTACTAACTCAACTGGTTCACCATATGAGAAGTACTTCTCAGAATTCTCAAGAAACCTTATCTCCAGTTACTTCACAAGGCGTTGATAATGACTATCATGATATTATAGTTGCACTATTGAATAATGATCCGCTCTTTGGTATTCCTTTGCCAAATCTTCACGGATTATTGTTCCTCTCATTGTGCACGCTATTCTATTAGTTACGCCGTAACCCAGATCTGGCCTATAAATACCCCACAATTTCCAGCATTTCAAAGCATCCCATTTCACACATCACAACCAAAGAACGTGGGAAGAAGCCAGAGGCAGGTCTATAGGAGCATACAGAGCTATCTCCAAGGGAGAAATCACTCCCCTACGATAAGCATTAGCATTTCTTCTTTTCTTTACTTTCGATTCATGTATTTCGTAACATTGATTATTGAATTGATTTTTATGGTTAATATGAGCGGCTAAGCACCTCTTGGTGCTGACCTAGTTATGATTCCTTAATTTTTTTTGTTTGCGTTTACATTACTTCCGTATAATTATTTCTAAGTGTATGCATGTATAGTTTATTGGTAGCTACCCTTGTTTCGGTAGTTTTGAATGGCGGTAAAGGCTAGTTGCTTAGGAGATATGACCAACTGAACCTAAGTGAGTAGACTGAGATGGGAAGGGTAAGATATGACCAACTAACGACCCTTTCTACTTGTTCGATTTGACCAACTGATCACCTACCATTTGGATGAACTTAAGAATTAGGAGATGAGTCTTTAAGTTTCTAACGCCCGGGCACTCACTATTATAAGTCTAGCATGTAGCGGTACTTAATGACTCGGCTTAGGGGACCAGGAACAACTGGACTTATGTTGGGACACCTAACTTCTCCGGTGGTGGCATCTTTCTTGATAGGTTAGGCGAATTGACCAAATCTTTGTCCTCTCGACTTTGACCCCACCAAGTAATTGGAAGCAATTAGACGTAGACATTACTAGCTAGGATGACTAACTAGGTTAGCACTACTCTCCTCTATTGATTACACCTTTTCCTTTATTTGCTTTTATCTGCTTTAGTAGTTAATTAATTAATTCCTTATCGAAATCATATTAAAATATGTGACACCTAGACTTAGTAATAATCCAACACACATAGCTCTTGGGACGACCTCGGTTTTACCGAATACTACACTACACACGACCGGGTACACTTTGCCGTTAGTGCATTAGGGTGAACCATAGGTATAACGAGACATTATAAATATTAAAACACAGTCGAGAAAACACGCATCAATTACACATTCAAATATTCGAGAATTGGGGTGTTCTGAGAATTGAACCCTTCAACCCATTTGAATACCTGAAGATAAATACACACATTTTTTCAAACAATTTAACACTCTTCATTATACAAGCCATGTGTCCATATCCAATTCATAAATAGCCAACAGTACGAAGCTCCCTAAAGCGGCAAAACTTCAACATTCACATAGGTGGTTCCTCTTTATTCATGATCTTGCCAAGCACTTTTTCAAAGAAATTAACCATTAAGAAGTAGAGACTTGATTCTCCTTATCAGCAGGTTTCGAGCACAACTTTGGGATGATTGTAAAACATGTACTCCAGTGCCCTGAACGTTTCAACTTTCTACATTGAACTCATCTCCCAAGTTTCCTCAGGAGAGAGGTGGGTGTCTTAGCATTCAGTGACTAAGTGGACTTAAACTCACCCCTTTAGCTGACTTTATAACCAACTCCCTAGCCAGACCCTTTGTCAAGTGATTAGCTAAGTTTTGTTGAGATCTAACGAACTCTATAAAAACCACCCCATTCATTACAAGCTCACGAATCATGTTATGCCTGACACCTAAGTGTCTAGAATTCACATTGTACATCTGGCTATAAGCCTTTACCAATGTAGTTGCACTATCACAACATATAGAAATAGGTTATATAGGTTTAGGCCACAAAGGAATCTCAAGAAGAAATTTTTTCAACCATTCAGCCTCTTTACCAGCAGCTGCTAGAGCCACAAATTCATATTCCATTGTTGAACTGGTGATGCAAGTTTGTTTCTTCGATGCCCAAGAAATTACATCTTCACCAAGTAGGAATACCCAACCACTGGTAGATGAATTATCTTCAGTGTTACTGATCCAAATTGCATTAGTGTATCCTTCTAATACTGAAGGATAACCAGTATATGAAAGACTATAATCAATAGTTCTCTTCAAATACTTCAGTACCCTCTAAATTGCTTGCCATTAATGAGCACTAGGATTACTAGTGTATATAATCATTTTATCCACTGCAAAAGCAATATCAGGTCTTGTATAGGTCATGGCATAAATCAGACAACCAATTACCCTAGAATACTCAAGTTGAGATACAGCCTTGCCAATATTCGGCATCAGCTTCTCACTTGTATCCATAAGAGTACTCATTGGAGTACAATAAGAGTGATTAAATTTACTCAGCACCTTCTCAATATAGTTAGACTGATTGATGGAAATTCCTTTACTCTCATGTTTAATCCTTATACCAAGGATAACATCAGCCTCCCCCATGTCCTTCATAAAGAACCTTGATGACAAAAAATCCTTTGTCAGGTTTACCTGATATTGGTCAGTTCTAAAGATCAGTATGTCATCAACATATAGACAAATGATGACTCCTTTACCAGATTCATCAAATTTTCTATACACGCATTTGTCAAATTGGTTTAAATGATAACCACTAGACAAAACCACTTCATCAAATTTTTGATGCCATTGCTTAGGTGCTTGCTTCAGTCCATATAGAGACTTAACCAGTTTACACACCTTGTTTTCATTAACTAGCATGGTGAAGCCCTGAGGTTGGTTCATATAAACATCTTCATCCACTTCACCATTTTATGAAAGTTTTCTTCACATCCATCTAATGAATAATCAGATTATGAATTGAATCCAAAGCAATCAGCAGTCTTATGATACTGATACATGCCACAAGGGCATAAGTATCAAAGTAGTCTATTTCTGACTTTTATTTAAAGCCCTGAATGACTAGTCTAGCCTTGAACTTTTCAATAGTTCCATCTACCTTCATTTTCCTTTTGAAAATCCATTCGCAACCTAAAGGTTTGCAACCAGGTGGTATATCAGCCAACACCCAAGTGTTGTTGCCCATGATGGAATCCACCTCATCATTGATTGCTTCTTTCTAGAAAGCAACATCATGAGACTTCATTGCTTCATCATATGTCTTGGGGTCATCCTCAACAATAAATCAATAAGAGTATTAGGCAGAGACCTCATCCCTTGTTTCTTCAATTAAATTTAATTGAAAATCAGGTCCAAATGACTTTGGAGTCCTGACCCTTTTGCTCTTTCTGAACTCAGGTTTAGGTTGTTGAACCACAAACTCATCAGGGACCTCTGATGGCACTTCATCAGGGACTTCTGATACACCAATGTCATGAGTTCCATTTGGAATGCTTTGACTTGGTCTAGGGACTGACGAGAATCTAATCTCATCAAAGATTGCATCCCTTGATTCAATTATTGGGTTAATTGAAAAAGATTCATTAGGTTCAATAACATAGAACCTAAAGGCCCTGGAATGCTCAACATATCCAACAAAGATGCATTCAATGCCTCTTTCACCCAATGTTTTCACTTTTGGATTAGCGAGTCTAACAACAACCCTACAACCCTTGACCCTGAGATAGTTCATGTTGGGTTTGCTTTTAGTCCAGAGTTCATAAGGGGTAACCTTGTTCCTTTTATTGGGAACCCTATTTAATAAATAGTGAGTTATTAACATAGCTTCACCCCAGAACCCTGACTCAATCCTGAATAGGAAAACATGGAACATAGTCATCTCTTTCAGTACCCTATTTTTCCTTTCAGATATACCATTTTGTTGAAGAGTATAGGGAGCAGTTATTTCATGGATAATACCAACAGACTGAAAATACATAGTATTCATGTACTCACCTCCCCTATCAGTCCTTAATCTTTTGATCAGGGACTCAAGTTGCAATTCAACTTCAGTTTTAAATACTTTGAATTTATCTAATACTTCATCCTTAGTATGTAACAAATAGACATAACAAAACCTAGAAGCATCATCAATAAATTTCACAAAGTACTTCTTATTCCCCAATGAGGGAGAGGCATGCAAATCACATAGATCACTGTGTCTCAGCTCCAAGAGCTCAGTTTCACGCTTAACACCCTGAAAAGGTTTCTTAGTTATTTTGGTCAACATGCAAGTTTTACACTTATCAGTGTCCAGGTCAAATGTTGGGATTAACCCAGCCTTAAACATATCTTGCATTCTTGTATAGTGTAAATGGCTAAGTCTAGCATGCCAAAGGGTAGAGTCAGTCAGTCTAGAGGTGGTCACAAAAGCTGAATTAATACAATCATTAACAATGTTCAACCTAAACATTTGATTACATAAATAACCAAAACCAATAAATACACCATGTGTAGATAAAACAAACTTATCAGATTCAATAACTTATTTAAAACCATGATTATTCAAAACACTACTTGAAACCAAGTTTTTCCTTATATCAGGAACATGAATAACATTAAACAAAGTTACAATCTTTCCTGAACTAAATCTAAGATCTACACAACCATGTCCATGCACCAGAGTTGTTGACTCATTTCTCGTGTGAAGAATAGAACCATCATTCAGTGACTCGTAAGTAACCAGCTTCTATCTTTGCACACATGAACAATTGATCACGTAACATCATCATCCTACACATAGTTAGATTCAGATACATATGTAACATAATAAATTTGAAAAGATTCATTAAACATATTCTAACCTTTCAGAGGAAGTGAGCCATTCCATGATCCATTGGTTTTACCACTAACCTTAACACCTTTACAATCCCTTTTAATGTGACCATTTTTGCCACATTTCCAACAAGTAGGTGTAACCTTCTTGTTAGGGTCAGTCCTTGTGTTATCATGATGTTTACGTTTGCCCTTGTTGTCGTTGTACCTCGTGGAGTTCTTATGCTCCACCATATTGGCAACAGATGCACCAACAATATTGTTTCTCTTTGGCTTGTCATTATCCTGCACCCTGAGGGATTCCTCAATATGCAGATGATTACCCAATTGAACAAGAGTCAGTTCTTCCTTCTTACATTTCAAGGTATGCATGAAATCTTTCCAAGAATGAGGGAATTTTTCAATGATACAAGATACTGAAATAGCCTTATCCATGTTCATTTTGTGTTGTGTAAACCTTCCAAGTATACCAAGAAGTTCATTGTATTATTCCATAACTGGTCTTGAATTTGTCGTCTTATAATTTGTAAAATTACTTACAAGGAACTTCTTACTTGATGCATCATCAACCATATATTTGGCATCCAAGGAATCCCATAGTTCTTTGGAAGATTCAACATTCTGATAAATATAAAAGAGAGAATCAGACATACCATTGAAGATTAAACCTCTGCAAATATAATCATCATTCTCCCATTTTCTCCTCTTCCTAGTCTGTTCCAAAGTAGCATCATCTCCATCATCTGGAATAGGTGTAGTCAAAACATAGACCACACTCATGCTTGAAAGAAGAAAGTGCATCTTCTTTTGCCATCTTCTGAAGTCCAGCCCTTCAAACTTGTCAAGCTTGGCAAAGTTTGAAGCCATGTGTTTCATAGCAGCAGTAGCCATTGATTATCACAAAATAGTTTACTTCGATTGTTGGTTGTATATTATCCCAGAACAGGGTGAAGATAATCAATAGCAGACAATACCAATACAGGTTACCGGATATTACTTGGAACAGTGTAATCATTTTCTAAAGTAAACTATTTGACCATAATGTCTTGGTATCACGAATATCTACTTGGGATAAGACCAAATTTGTGTTAGTGATTTAGGCACAAATCAATAACCTTTTCACATCTAAGTGTTATGTGTTTTCGGTGTATCTTCATGCAGTTGTGTTGATCTCTATTTATAGTAGAGACTAGACTATAGACCCGCGAGTTTCGCAGGTGGCAAAAGAAAATGTATAAGAAGTTTTGATAAAGCCTAAAACTAGAAAACAATGTCATTTAACATGTTTGTATTTTTATTTTTAAAAAATGTGCATTTATTAAATCAGAAGGCGAACATGTATATAAAGAGAAATATGCGCTGGTATTTAGATGTCTAATAGAAAATCCTTATTATACTTCTTGATTAACTTATGAGTAGATAACATTCAACTTATTGCCGGAAACCTTTTTGTTTTTGTTGTATATCAACATCTTTAGCCCTTTTGCAATTTCCTGTAATAAGCTCCAACCTTGTCGTTGTTGCAGTATGGCATTATAAATCGAAGGGTTCTGTTATAAACAAATCACATATGTTGATTTTTTATTAAAAAAGTTCAAAAAATTGTAGCCTAAATAAAATTGTGAATGAGTTTAACAATAAAACTCACGCCATTAGATTATCTCATTAAGTATCGATATTCTAATCGAGTGTGGTCGGATACTTACTACTACGAAGCACTGTCAACCACCCGACCTTCTACATCCTAATTAGTAAAGACAATCTCTTTATCACACAAAGTGAATGTAAAAAGAAAGTGCAATAAAAGAAATTAATGTTTATCAACATCTTTAGCCCTTTGCAATTTCATGTAATAAGCTCCAAGCTTGTCGTTTACATTTGATAAAAAATATTTAAATAACCAACCGACAAACTAACAGTGTTTTAGATTGCTTATGTTTTTAACAATGACATATTTTGAAGCCGAAAGATTAATGGTACTTGACAATAATCAATTCTTTACAAACATCAAACAATGAATGTATGATCAAATGTGTATCATCTTTTATATTATTTCATATCTTAGTTTTGGAATTGCTTTGATCTGATATCAGTTTTGTTGTAATATACACACGATACAAAACAACTCTATGCATAAACATGAGTTAATTTTATTTTTCTTTATTTAAAAAAAAAAAATCTTCCTTAGATAATGTATATACATCTAAAAAAACTAAAAAACAATATTTCCTTTTTGTCTTCACTAAAAAGGTGTAGCATAAAATGCAAAATATAGTGAATTTTTATCCAAAATAATATCACTAAATAAAACATACAAATAAAATTTACATAGATGTCATTCCACAAGATTAAGGTCTTTACTATACACTATGGTATTATAAATCGAAGGGTTCCGTTATTAAAAAATTACATATGTCGATTTTTTATTAAAACAGTTCAAAAAATTGTATCCTAAATAAAAATTGTGAATGAGTTAACAATAAAAGCCACCCGTTTAATTATCTCATTAAGCATTGACGTTCTAATCGAGTGTGGTTGGATACTTATTATTACGAAACATTGTCCGCCACCACGACCTTCTACATCCTAATTAGTAAAGACAATCTCTTTATCACAAAGTGAATGTTAAAAAGAACATGCAATAGAAAAATTGTTCATCGAGAATATTTGGTTATACATTTGTTGTTGTCGCATATTTTATAGGCCGGGTATATAAAATTTTAAATTAGGACTTGTAAATTAATGTTCGTTATCCCTCAAACGAATTAGCTTTGAAAATACACGCATGCTACATCCACTATAAATCTATTATGCAAACAAAATGTATACATAGATGATGCACTATCTTTAATGTTGAGAAAATATAAAATAGTTTATGCATGCGAAAGTGGTGCTCCAATAAACATTTTATAACTTTTAACTTTTACATTTAGTAAATATTGCTCCTTATTTTAAATGTTATGCATAAAAATATTGGCAGTGTATTGATTTGGTATTATATAATATATAATTTTACGGATAAAACGTCGTCGTTTTTTAGTATGCTTTTCCCGCCTTTTTTAGTGGGCCACTTTTGGTCTGATCTGGTTATATTAAAGTGAGGCCTCATCACATATGATCTCACCACCATAAAAACTATTGGTCCAACAACATTGATATGATACCTTTGCTAGGAATTTGCCTGAACCAAATCAAAATAATAATTGATGCCACTTGAAATTTCACTTGTATTTCAGACTTATTACATTTGGATATATTGCTTTCTATATTTGTACATATTGCTTTATTATACTATATATTAAAAAAGCATTTTAGCAACTATTCAAAGTACGTAGCAAACAGTGCTTTAAATAGTAAAATTTAATTTACCAATTTTTATTCTAGACTCTGAGATTATTGATCTATTGCAAAGTTAGTTCTTAAAGACAAACTTTACAAATTGCCGATAACTTTAAGGATATTTTTCGAAAAAAATTATACTATTTTCATAAATATTTTACGAAAATAGTACTTGCAGTTATCGACACTTTCCATATTTAGTACTTAATAACAAAAATGCTTTTTTTATAGTCGTTTCATTTTGAATTTAGATTGACACAACATTCTCGCAGCAACGCGCGAATGCCACTGCTCGTTACCTTAATTGTATAAGGTCTATTATGAAAATACTGAAAAATTTTAAATTGAACATGACGTAATCAATGGAGAGCTGCGAAAGAAAATGCAATAGCACCTGACACGTGTCATTATGATGTCAGTATATGACGTCATAATTTGAGGGGATGACATTCAAAATAGTTTTCATTTATTATATATAAAGATTACTCAAACCCAGTCAATTGATTTATGAGTGATTAATGGCCCATTAATCACAACATAATTAGCCTCCATAATAGTAGGGAGTAGTGGTTACACGACCAATTAAATGTGGTCATTAATGTAGTAATAACTGCCACTTTAATAGGTCAAAGCCGTTACAAGTCAAGTGTGAAATCAGTCTAGTCCCTGATAAAGTTACTCCCTGAGTGTGCTCAGTCAGAGGTTCACTAAAGAGATGAACCCTCTGATAAGACAACTCCCTGAGTATACTTATCAGTCTACATCTCTAAATGAGATGACTTCCTGATGAATAATCATCAGCCTGATGGATCCATCAGAGTGTCACTCGCTGATGAGAAGACCCTCTAAAACCATCAGCGACATGAATTCCACTTTACCACAACCTGGGTCAGGGTAATCATGGACCTGATGGGTGTACACTCCGTACCTCCAAACCCATTACCGAGAATGATCAGAACCCTCAAGTGTACTACATTTTGCAACATGATATACCCAACATATAGCTACTTTAAAGGTTGAAGACCATTGCCAAAAAAAAAAATTTTTGTTTCAGAAGCAAGAACTGACTCAAGCAAGGGAGTGACAACGATTTTGTTGCAACGACAAATTAGCAAGAGTTTAAGCCATAAATAAATGAAAGCGATTTGTTTTATTCGCAAGAACTGAAGCCAAGAAAGGATTTTGTATGTACTTTATTTACAAAAACATGTTTTTTAGTCATCTAATAATAATTGCTTGCTCTTTTACTTTTTAGATCTTCAATTAGAACTTCATTTATGATTTGTTTATTCTCGAGATCCATCAGAGTGTCACTCGCTGATGAGAAGACCCTCTAAAACCATCAGCGACATGAATTCCACTTTACCACAACCTGGGTCAGGGTAATCATGGACCTATTGGTGTACACTCTGTACCTCCAAACCCATTACCAAGTATGATCGGAACCTTCAAGTGTACTACATTTTGCAACATGATATACCCAACATATAGCTACTTTAAAGGTTGAAGACCATTGCCAAAAAAAAAAAAAAAAAAAAAAAAAAAAAAAGATGTTTCAGAAGCAAGAACTGACTCAAGCAAGGGAGTATTAGCAAGAGTTTAAGCCATAAATAAATGAAAGCGATTTGTTTTATTCGCAAGAACTGAAATTAGAACTTTATCTAGAATTGGTACACTTCTAAGAAGCATATATAGTGTTGAGTTTGGTTTTCCAACACTTACAATATTATCGTATGCAAACAATCCGCAGCAACACACGGGTTAAAATCTTCGTTTCACTCATTTGTGGTTATTATTACATACTTTAAAGGATGATTTAATTAATTAGTTAAAGTTAAATTGTCATTCTACAAAAAGTAAAAATGAAAAAGCTTCAATATTTATGTTTTTCTTAGTGTTATTTGTCGGTGCACAATTATTTTAAGACGGATGGAGTATTTGTCATAAAAATAACCAATATAGTAACTCTTCAAATTCGGAGCTTTTTAAGGATATAAAACGAAATTTACTCAAACACCAACACTACATAGATGTTGGTATGGACAGCGAGGGATCAATATTTTTCGACATGACCATATTTTTTAAATGCTTTACAAGTAAAAGAAAGTTAAACTATGAAGTTTTTTCTTCTAAATATGTATCTGGATGTGGTTCAGACATCAGAGGTTAAATATGTATTCATGCTTTACACAAGTCATACTACTAGTTGAAAATAGTGTACCGACAATACTAAGGTCATTACCGAAAGTGATTACTTTTCCATATAACATTCATTATTCGCAGTTTACAACAGCTAGCAAAGTAACACACATTTGTAAAATCTCGATTAATAGATCTAAAATCGAAGTGAGTCAAGGTTGTGTTTCCGCAGCTTGTGTTTCTGCAGCTTGGGCTTCTGCAGCCTCTTTCACCATTTCAGCTTGAATGGCTGCAGATAATTGATCGTAAGCTTCAGACCAAGCACCCTTCATCTCTTTACACCATTTCTCCCCTGCTCCTTTCTCCACTGTTCTCAGCAATGCCTCCTTCACCACCTATATTCATTGTTTCGTTAAAAAAGTATTTGTGAATTCACACGATCAACGAGTATCTTAAACTGATACGTGTAAAGTCTGATTAAAAGATCTCACACAGAAAATGTTGTAACATTTTGTCATACCATATTGTAGTTTATATAGCATTTTAAAATAATGTAAGCATAAAATCAGAAGTAATGAATTTTCATGAAAACCAAAAGGTTTCTGGCATAATGTTACCCTTTAGTAGTTTAGTGTTTGAGAATATCTCAAAACAAATAATTATTGTTTCAAGTCCTCGAAAATACGTGTGAGATAAATTTGTAGTATATATTTTGAGATAGTTAATTATCGTTAATGACAACGAAAAAACCACTGATAAAGTACCTCAAAATGAGGAGCAACAACTCCTTTCTGAACATGAACAGATCCTAAATACTTGAGTGTCGAACCACTGACCACAACTTCTCCTTTCTCCCTAAGTTGAATTGCTGCCTCACATGTCTTCACACATATGTAATAAACAATCACATTTCATTTATATATAGTACAAGTACTTGGTAAAAAAGAAATTCATGAAATGCTCACCATCTTGAAAACTTTGATAGCATGGGCCTTGAGCTTAGGGTTATTTTCGGGAATTTCATCCGCATCTTTCAAAAACGAAAACAATCCTTTTGCCGCCGGCGCTATTTCAAGTATCCTTTACATTACATAGAAAAATATATATATTACTTTTTCGTTTCAAAATTAACGTAATAAAAAAGTACGCAATTTAAAAAAAAAAAAAAAAAAAAAAAAAAACTTACTGAGTAAAGAAATAGAGACTAAGGTCAGCAATATCTTCCTTCATTAACTCCCATGATTGCTTCACCAATTCTTCTTGCTTCTCACTGAAAACCATATTTTTTTTCTTTAAATTGATGTCTCTCTCAACCACAGGCACAAATATAAAGTGGGTGACCAAGATATTTATTTGTTTGGGTGTGAATTATATGCCAATCATATTTATAGGCTAGTGATAAGATTGTAAACATGATTTTGGTGTGATAGTAAAAGTTAAAACATTTGGCCACATAAATTGCTTTGGCCCTTTGACTTCGTTGAGAGACACTTGGACTAAATTAAGGGTTGTGACGCTATTATGTACCCTTTAGATGCTTTGTATGCATCACGTTTCTCCATCAACGAGATGCTTGTTAAATGTAATTGGATCATTTTGAAAAAGGTGTTGATACATGCAATTTTTTTTGATGCATACATTATATTTGTCATTACAATATTATATAGTGTGCATTACAGTATTGTAAAGTGTGGTGTATGTATAAAAAAATAGTGTGCGTATCAACCTTTTTTTTAAATGAGCTTTGTTATACATTCCTGCATTTTTATCCTACAAATCCTCTTACACTCACAATAATATTATATATTTTTTTCACTCATATTTTTTCTGCATCCAAACCGTCAATTTTATCAAATTACAAGATCTTATAAATAAAACACTTTGTAGACTTAAAATGTAAGAATATTTAGCATTTTCCTTTTGAAAAAGGTCATGTAAAGGCGGATTTGGGCATATATGCACATGATTAATAATTAATCAAACACCAACAAAAACTGTGAGGCTGGTCTAACAGCATTGGCACACGTATTCCATGAGGTAATATAGTCCAACAAGGGTATATTGAGCAGCTTGGTCCATGTGCTGCTTTATTTTTATTTTTATTTATTTATTTTTTTTTGAACGACAACTTTATATATAAAAAAAAATCTTAGTGAAGTTAGAATCGAACTTACAGAAATCAAAGAAGGGTTTTGACACCATCTATCCCAACTAATGGAAGAATTACATCTAGCGAACACCGTAAAAACTTTCCAACAATATCGTGAAGATCACTCTTTCCGAGGCCATGAGCCATGAAAGAGCTCTTGATTTCGAAATTCAAATGCACCACCATGAAACATATATAAAACACGCCTTCTAACAAGCATTTGATATTAGATCCCATCCTAATAGACATAAACCATGATAGCCAATCCGAGTAAGAGCCAAGAGGCGTCCAAACCACATCCCACCATCGACACACTAGCCGAGCAACATCAACCGCCATGTGCTGCTTTATTAATTTATTTCACTAATAATTTACTAACAATTTGCTTTAATACCAATAAATAGCGACCAAAATGTAGCTTTTGAAAAAAAAAAAAAAAAAGGTTAAAAACGCGTATTTAATCTAGCTTAAATGTAAGAGAAAGTAAAACTAAAAAAATAGATAGTTGTTATGATTCAATAATTACGGTCAAACTCTGAAAAAAAAACTGACTTTTCAAACATGAACTTGACGGTGAGAGTACAATATTAAGAGACTCGACACTTTAAGATTAGAAGCATTAAAGTCCATTACACATTTTTTTAAAGTTCTCAATTCAGGATTAGTTTAACATGAAAGCTAAGGAAAAAAAAGGTACGACATGATCATTGTGTCCCTTTTTGTAGACCCGGTTAAAAAGATGATACAACTATACGTACAAGTATGAAAACCGAGAATTTTTTTTTTTTTTTCTCTTTTGACATTGTTGACTATATATAAAGCTCTTTTCTTAATGAATTGCGAATACCAGACGATAGGACTGGTATATGATTATTTAAATAGAATAAGTTTGACTCAAGTGAGATCATTGCTCTCGTTATCTAAATTAACTATTTAATTTTTGATGGACATGCACCTTACATTTAGATTAAATACCTTGCTAGATTTCGACCAAAATATAAAACTATTGGGTTCAGATAATCTTTCATGAACCCAATACCCAATATCGAATCAAGTGTTAAAAAAAGAGACATATTTCATCCAAAACCGACACACGACACATGCATGAATATCCAAATACAAAATGATAAAACGGCCATTTACCTACAGATATCAATGTATTTTTGTAAACTCTTGGATCATAAGTTTAATTAATTTTCTAGCTAGAAGGCGCGTAACTTAATTTAATTTTTATCTGTACCAAATATTTGATATTGTGACTTGTGAGCCAAAATGAAATGGACATTGTAACAAAGCAAAATTGGAGGAAATAAAGTTCAAACATCTCATTTGGTAATAGAATACAAGTTACAACACATATCAGAAAAGAAAAAAAGAAATGTTACTTATTTAAGACCGAAATATATAATCAAATAAAAATGTTTAGAAAACAACAACAATTTTATCACGTACAATAGTAATATAGGTTTTGAACAACATCAATTGATTAATATAACTCAAATTAACATATAAAGCTTATGCAGATGCAACTACTTGTTTCATTTCAGTTTTGATAGCAGAAGCTAATTGATCATAAGCTACAGACCAAGCTTCTTTCATCTCTTCACTGCATTTATCTCCCATTGCCTTCTCAACTGTTCTTATCAATGCTTCCTTCACTATCTGCATTCACCAAATAAATATAGCTAACTATTGTTAAAATTTGACGATAAAAATAACTCGAGTGGTACTAACAAATCAAGTAAGTCTCGTACTAGTTTAGATGTAAACATATAATTATAATGTAAGAATAAGGTTGGCGACTAGCGGTATTATTGTAACATACTAGGCAAGTAATGCATGACGAGATTTTATCGCGGCACATAATTATATTGTGATATTTTGGTTAGGTGTTTCGTATAGCATTTATTCATACAATGTAAAAAAATCAAAATGTAACTGTAAATTATTGTAATGATTTTAAGTAAAAGAACAAATTTTAACAGTTTATATCAATATTCAAGAAATAAGATACATTAGTTTTAAGTTTCCTAAATTAGTTTTGATCCTTCCATTTAAGTAAAAGAACAAATTAGTTTTCTAAATTAGTTTTAAGTTTTCGCATTTTACTTTTTGATTTTTCCTTTATATATAGTATAGATATAGATATAAATAGATATAGATTACCTCAAAATGAGAATCAACAATTCCTTTTTGAACATGAACAGTTGCCATATACTTGAGTGTAGAACCAGTAATCACAACTTCTCCTTTCTCCCTTAGTTGAAGTGCTGCCTCACATACCTTTTATCACATATATGCATGTATAAGCAATCACATTGCATGTATATATGAATCAAAAGCCTAAAAAGTGAAATTCACATGTAGAAATGCTCACCATCTTGAATACTTTAACAGCATGGGACTTGAGCTTGGGATTATTTTGAGGAAGTTCCGTTGTGTCTTTCAGAAATGAAAACAATCCTCTTGCCTCTGGGGCTATCTCCAATATCCTACATAACCGAAACCATAAGTTTCAAAATATGCACACTCTATTTCATAGCATTAGCCTTTTGTCCCTTGGCCACCTAGTGGTACCCTGGGTGCAACAAAGGTGTTCAAAAAAAAAACTCACATTTTGTAAAGGTAGAGACTAAGGGCAGTAATATCCTCCTTCATCACCATCCATGATTCCTTAACCAATGCTTCTTGCTTCTCACTAAAACCAGCCATCTTATTTCTTTCTCTTTCTTGTTGTATATATTCCTCTAAACTGATGCTCATATATATACATGTACATAGAGGTATATATAGATATGGGCATATGTCATTTACAAGGATAAAGATGTACTGTTATGATGGTTTAAAAGTCTAAAACATATGGCTACATAAGTGGTTTTACCCTTCGACTTCATTAAGGGACATTTTGGATCAACATGTGGTGACCATTACTTTATTTATACCAATATTGAATACATGCATGCATATGGTTGAACATTAGCTATACCATATCGATTTTGATACCATTTTATGGTTTATCTAGTAGGAATTTTCTTTTAAGATGAGAACTAACCAAAATCATTAAGTGGCACTCTTCTTAAAACAAAAATAAAAGCTTAATTATTTTTTATTAAAATTGTTAAAGATTCGATAGTTTTTTTTTTTTTTTTTAAATTGATGAAACCTATGTGATACACTTTGATTCGACATATAATGTGTATCTAGTTTTGGTATTGTGTATCAGTTTGTTTTATGGGAAAATGATTCCTACATTACAATGTAGGTAATTGCCTACATTTTCTTTATAAAAAATTTAAAAAATTATAGTTTAGTCTCTGATGAAGTCCCGATACATGTTTTCTCCCTTTTTTTTTTTTTTTCAAAATGCGAGACAATTGCCTACATTGTAATGTAAGGTTCCTTTTATTTTTATGGGCATTGATAAATCCTCTTACACTATCCTCCTATAAATCCTCCCACACACACAACGATATTATATTTTTTTTTCATTCATTCTCTCTCTGCATCTAAATCGTCAGTTCTGACAATTGTCAGGATTATGTGAATAGGAAGATAAGTAGGAGGTTTTGGTAGGAGGATTTAGCGTTTCTCTTATTTTATATATAAGATATCAGCTTTTTGAGATTTTGATATATTGGTATCAAATTTATGATTGTTTATCAGTAATTCATCTCATGTATCAGTTGGTTATTAGTTAGTGAAATGTTAACTTGAATTAATATTTTCTTTTTTGTGTATCATTGTTAAAATGATTATTTATCAATGTTTTTAATGATTCTGTAGATTAGTTCTCAGTTTAACAATTAAATATAAAAGGGGCAATATCATTTAAAAAAATCATATCAATGGGGTAATATTCACAAGAGTTTTTTTAGTTCGATATTTAGAAAAGTATTTTTAGACAACTATGATGTTTTTTAATAGTATTATCCCTATATAAAAAGCATTTAAGATACTAATTTCGGTTCAGTTTGTTTGGCTTGAATAATTATATTGTATGGTTTGTAGTTAAAATTCTTTTATTTGATCTTGATAATATATAGAAAATTTTCTATTTTTATTTTATGTATGCATAATTAAATTTAAAAAAAGAAATTGATACTGATAATTCGTGACATATCATATTTTGATAAGAAAATTGATGTAACTAGCAAATTTAGGTAGTGTTTGTTTCTGACTTAATTGATTTAAAAATAAATAAAAATCATCAAGTCATATTAAAACTGTTTGTTTGTGACTTAATAGAGAAAGATGACTGAAAATATTAAGCAATAAGATTGACGGTGTCTGCATTAAGTCATCTCTTAATTAAAAATAACTTAATAAAAAAAATTAACAAACAAGCCCTTAGTTTGTTTTTCAAGCATAAAAATATGAGTAGTGCTATTTAAACATAAAACACATACTTAAAGCCTTAGATACATGACTAATGCATAAATCACTTGTAAAAGTATATTACTTCCTCCGTTTCAAAATTATTGTGAGGAGACAAAAATCACAGAGTTTAATAAAAGTATGACTACAATAAATCTCAACCACTCAAATAAAATATTCTTTCATTAAATTCTCTTTTATTTAAAATGAAAAGTGAACAATTATTTTAAAACATCTTAAAAAGAAAATGTACACTATAATTTTAAGACCGGAAGAGTGTGTATTTTTTTCTCTCTAGATTCTCACTAAAAATATATAACCCTAAACAAAATGCAACATTGACTTATATGGAATTTGATATAATTTTTTGATTAGTGATTAACTACCTAAAATGTATAAAAAGGACCACGTTAAAAACTGCTATATGTTTTGGCAAAGTTAGATAGTACTAAAAAGACAATGTTGTAACTTTATGACAAATGGAGTAATACTTTAGAAAACAGTATTTTTTTAGATTTAACTCGCTTTGATCTTTAAGTCTTATATGGTTGAAGATTAAATAGCACAACTACATCATATCGGTACTTGGTGACCCGTAGGCCACTAGCAAATTACAGATCGTCCTGTGTGCGGATTGGTTGTTTTGCTTAAATTTTTTTTGTTGTTGTTGTATATAATATTCAACTATTTCATTATTAAATTTCTAGCCACTAATCAATTTGATTTTATTAACTATATACTTTTCATATAAGATCTTTTAAAGCAATTTGATGTTTGCGTTCATTTAAAGTCATTACTTGACACACGTAGCACTGATCTTAGACCATATAAATATTTAATTTAGCTCAATCAAATCTAGATTAGTGATTCATTTTCAAACACCTTTATTGAATAATAAACGAATAAACACGTACACCTTTAAAGAGTAAACAAAGATGATAATCAGTTTTGTTACTTTCATCGTATTTATTTATTATTATTAATTTATTTTTTGAACGGCTTGTTAGCGGTTCATGTCCAATAGTGACATCCAATAGGACATTATGCCGCATGCTCCTCCTTTAATGCCGAAGGGTAAAGTCATAAGCGGGACTGAACTGAGGCACTCCTCCCAAAGGCACTTTCATCATATTTATTCATATCCACTGTTATCGATTACTTTGTAGTTCATGCAAGTTATTCTTAGGGGAATTGATATCACACGTTTTTACGTCGTGGCGTTTTGTGTATTCTGATTTGTATCATACAATCTTGTGTCTACACGAGAATGTGACATCAAAAATATGGTGTGAGTATCACCTCCCATTCTTAGAAACAAGTTTTGCTTGACTTAAATATATGTGTGATGGGAGATGATTTAATCCATTTTTTTTACGAAGTAACGGTATGACTAAACTCAACATATACCGATACAAAGATCATGATACTTGATTTCAGGTAATCTAGGTGTATCATAGGGCTTGTGGTCAGTGGTAGAAGCTTAAGTAATTAAGCGGTAGCAGTGAGGTAAATAGTGACTGGGTGGGTGACCTCACCGGAAGTCCTCATTTATGGACCATAAGCTCTGCCGATACTAGGCAATGAAGATGAGACGTAAGCCATTAGTTCTTGAGTTCGAATCCAAGTCGGCCGGTTTTCATCCGATAGTTACTCCGTGATAATAATCGTGTGGAGGTGATGCAGTTCTGAAGGACGCCGTTATTAATCACGCTTGGCATGGATCGCGTTAAGACAACATTGTTTAGATGCGTGGTGGATGAGGTCTCATTGTTAGAAGCGGTCTGACTTAATCAAAAAAATGAAAGTCATAGTTAAAAAAAAAAAAAAAAAAAAAAAAAAAAAAGGTAATCTAGGTGTAACATATTAGTTAAAAATGATCGAATTAGGCCGGTCGCATTCGAGCCTTTACCCAAGTTTTGCATGATGACCGATGTTGAGTTCGAGTATGTCGGATGTGGTGCTTCGGTTGGACATCGGTTGTGTAGCCAAAAAGTTGAATATCGGTTCGAATTTCAACCGATATTTAACATGATTATTACCCTTTTTTCTTTCTTTTCTTTCTTTTCTTTTATTTCTTGAGTTGGGTCGTCATTGGGCATCAGGGTTGTCCGGTGTTTGGAGAAAAAGCGGCGTGGCGCGTGTTGGCCTGGGTTGTCTGGGTCACGATCGGGACCAAATTTTATAAGTTCGAATGTCCTCATAAAGAACACACGCAAAAACTTATGAACCAAAATTCTAAATTACCAATGCCAGATAATGATCTAACTTGAGAAAAGTCAACTTATCTATACTACAAGATATTATAATCGATCTAAAAAGTCGACCCCATTCAAAGTTCTAACTCCAACAAAAAATTAAGACAAAGCTTCCAATCACGTGAGATAACATGTCGACCTTATATTTCTAAGTTTAACTCCTAACCACTAAAACGTAAAATAATGAGTCCGAATTATAAAGTGGCGTATACTACCAACCATTAAAATTCATCTTTGTTTTTAAATTGAAATTTCTTTTTATCATACTTATTTTTTATAATCTAATTTCATCATATTTTCTAAAATTTTATGCTCTTTAATTCAACATGATATATTTTTATGAGTTTTTAATTTTTATACTTTTAGTGGTTTATTTTATTTTAATTCAAAATTTTACAACTTTAACTTTTATTTCAATCAATACAATCTTGATTTGTCAAAATCATATACTTTTAAGGAGTGTTTGGCGTGTAAGAGATTGTGTGAATATTTCATATCGCGGAAATAATGATGTCACGGAAAGCTACGGAACCCAAACAAACACTGTTAACATATATATTCGAAGTGTTGTGAAACGAATTCACTAAATGGGTAGAAACACATATAACTATATTATCGCATCCACATGCATTATCTTGCAGATTCGACTAATCAAACAAAATGAATTTTCAGGCAACCAAAAATGGAGCAAAATCGGACAAAGAGGATATGTTGCATCATTCTCATGATATAACAAAATAACCAAATTTATCTCTCCTACAATAAACAAAGCTTGTTTAGTTTAAAAAATTACAATACCTATGTCCAATGTATGAAGCCTTTCCATCAGGCTTTCATTGCTGATAATTCAATGCACGACACGCATTCAGGACCGAATTTAGAACCTCCATGACTATCCTAAACGAGATGAACTCATCCTTCTACCATTTTCTTCAAAAGAAGCATATCAAAAGAATTTCTAAAACTCAAATTCATCCAAAAAAAATACCTACCCGAAATGCTTTTTCACCAGCCGAGAGCTCCCATTCACTTCACACATGCTATTTATAAATAAAGAAGCCAGCCTGAAGATTATTCAGACCATAAATTTACGAATGCAGCAACACATGTCTTGATGAATGACACAATCGGATTAGTATCTTGGCTGTCAGGTTTCTTTGATGCTGGTGCTGCTTTCCATGATCCAATGCTTGAAAAAATAACAAGTTAAGCCGACAAGTCAAGAGACTGAAATAACCAAAACACGAAACTCTTGGAAAGACGATCAATGTTGTATACAACCATTATACTGATCTATCTTTAATGTTTTTGCTCCCTGAACGATAGTATGGTTACAATTTTGGCTAGTACCTAGACGTGGCTATTTCGATCATTTTACTTATAAATGGGTCTATTTGGGTTGTGTTATATCTCAAATGGGTCCAGAAAATAGCTTAAAGGTTCAAAGTCCCCCACATTTATTTTTGGTGCATTTAGCCTCCTAAACCGCTTTACTCATAGATTTAGAATATTACTGCAATCTTATTGTTTTTATAATCATATTTACTTGCAAAATTGTTAGGAAATAGAAAGAAAAAAAGTAGTTGTGGGCCAACAAACCCGTTTTTGACTCGTTAGTCCCATTACCCAACCCACCTGACTCGCCCAGCAAGTAAAGATTACGACATGTTTATAGTATCTTCTAGAAAGATACCACGGTAAAACCTTAATGTGCATATATATACTTACTGATGTATCCTGTTTAGTGTTGCGTCAACCGTTTGCTTTTGGGCAGTACCACTCGGTTTAATGTCTGATTTGCTGGTATTCGCCATTCTCTCTCCAAAAGACGATTGTTGAAGAGATTTGCTGATATTGTTGCTGTCAAGATGCTGAGGATTGATAACATTATGAGTAGTTAGGGCCTATTTGACAATAACACGCTAATGGTTATTTTAGCAACAAAGAAACACTTTTCACATTAGCAATAGTGCAAAAGGAAGTGGAATAGCATTCTCCCATGTTTGACAACAGCATGATCATATAACATCAAATGGTAGAAAGTTAACAAATTATGGAACGCGCCATCTTGCAAGTAGATATTATGCTTCCTCTGTCTCATGTAGAATTCAACATTTGATTTGGCAGATAAATTACCGAATACATTTGACTTAACAGGAGATCGGACAAAGGATTATTGTGACCCATATCAATACCTAAGACCAAAGGTTAATTTGTACTGATAACTATTTTATGATAAAAACTTTTCCACCGGAGAAAGTGATTCAGATTTTATGAAACATACTAAAAGCAAAAAATTTGCAATATTCTCCGTGTGCACGATAAGCCTCATCAAAATAAACATGACCAACTATTTTACAAATGTGCAGCGTTGATGATCAATAAGTTTATTCCCTCTAGGTTATCTCCTCAAGACATGAACTTATTCAGCAAATACAAGTATAGTGCAGTAACAGTTAAAAAAGAACTTGTTAGGAAAGGCATGAAAATTTTTAGGTTGAATTCATCGTTATATGGAAAATCAAGTAGGAAACATCATATTCAAGCATCAACTGATTATTTCATTGCCAACCGAAAACACAAACACACACACAAAGAAAATCAAAGGCACAGGCACGTAAAACTCACTTTGTGTTCAGCAGGTGTCGTGTTCTCAGATTTAACATCCAACACTTTTTCTCACTTATTTTGTCATCCATGTCATCAAATTCGCTAGAAACAGGTCTTAAAGGAAAAGTTTCACCACCACATCCTCTGAGAAATGACGATTTGATCCTGTTATGCTTTCCACTTCTTTTATTTCATCCTTTTGTCCTTCCATATCCTCTTCCAACAGCAATTCTGTATGCTTACGTACTTCAGATTCTAGTTCTAATCCCTCGTGTTTTTCTTCCTTGTTACCTCTTTTAATCGATGATTCTATTTGCACTTGTTCTTCATATATGTCATTCATCACAGCTGCCTCAGTTGTATCTACCACATCCTTTCCCGGTACCTCACTTATTTCAGCATCTATTACTTCTTCATTTTTGAATGTCATGTGAGTACTCCCATTAATAATGTCGTTTTCCAGATTCAGTCTACGCAGTTCAGAGATCTTTTTTGTATTTAAAATCTTTTGTCGTCTAATCTCATACTCATTAAGTAGTGTTTGGTTGTCTTTTGGTGGTAACCCATGTATATTAGGATCAAACGAGATTGAACCCAATGGATGGTTTTCCAAGAAGCTATCTAGTTTTTCCATATTCTGTTCTTCTGGAGGCAAGTTGGGTTGAGCAAGTACTCGATTCTCCTGAATTAGCTCCCGAAAAATTTCACGGACTGTGTAGTAAGACCCACCAACTTCCTTGTGTGTGAGATTTAGTGACGGGAAACTTCCATTATTCGAAGCCTGATGTCTGCAATCAGCATACTTAAAATTAACAAAGTTGGAACAAAAGTACTATTGTTTCTAATTAAAAAAAAAAATGGCCCTAATATAACTATTTTGACTACACTTGACTATAATGATATTACTCAAACTGATTAAGAAAGGGGCAATGAGATTACTTTTTTACGAAAGTCTCGACCATTCCCTTCCTTTCTTCTTTTGAGCGTCGCTTAGATCTTTTACCTCCAGCAGAGTCATTGAGCTTTGCTAGGGCATATGTTTTCCCAACACATCCCACTTTACTGACTTGCATTTGGGCGAAAGAAAACTTCACCAATGATCACAGCTACTCACAAAACCTACACTCAACATAATTGCGAAAAGTCACACAAGTTAGGTAAAAGATTCAGTTAACACGAAGGTGTTCAATAGTTAAATACCATACCGTTTTATGTATTGCGTCTAAGATAATACTATGACATAATTCTTTCATAATTAACAAGTTAATGGTTCAGAGTGTAGAACCACCACCAAATGACCTAATGGTATAGCACTTGACCTCCTCAAAGGGTTCAAATCTCATTAGCTACATATTTGAGGGTGGCCAGGGAAGGTTGGAAACAGTCACGGCAATACCCCGGTTAGGCTGCGGACATCCAAGTCAAAGACTCGCCCTCCCCAGGTAACATGGACAGGGAAAACCAAAACCTCATCTGTTTAACCCGTTTACGATGGTTTAGAGTGTAGATAACTAGTCTGAAACAACTAAATTGAACCTTTTTTGTACCATTAAAATAGACATGTATTATTGGATCATATAGCTCCTTAAATTATTACTACTAGCTTTATTGTTTCATAATGTATACATCAGCAAGCAACATTAGTTCACATGATTAGTAGTAGATGTATGAGTTCCAATAAGCTAATAAAAAAAGTTAATAATTCTATGTGTTTATAAAGAAGTTAATTACCTGGGTGAATGGTGATTGTGAAGGATCGCGAAAATGAAGGAAAATAAAACCCTATACACTCGGAACTGAACTGTCTGAAAGCTGCTTGACTATATCACCCACCTTCTTTTGTTCTTTTCTTAAACAAATTTTATTAGTTCAAATTACATAACAAGACCCTTAATCTCTTTAAAATTACCAAACTGGTCAAAAATATATTCTTCTTTTTCTTCTATTCATGTTTGTCACTAGAAAATACGATAATTTCAAGTTTCCTTTTGTAGATATACCATTTAAAGTTGCGAGTTTTTTTTTTTTAACCATTAAGGGCCCGTTTGGTATGGAGGTTTAGGCTAGAGGTGTTAATCGGTTCGGTTATCGGTTTGTTCGGTTCGGTTAATTCGGTTAAAATATTTTATTAGGTCAACCCCAGAACCGAACCGAACCAAATTCAAATTCGGTTTTCGGTTCGGTTCGGTTCGGTTGAATTCTAATTCGGTTCGGTTTTCGGGTTGACCCGAATAACCCGAATTTCACTATTTATTAAAAAAAAATATATAATTACATAAATATTTAGCAAAAAAATATATTTCAAGCATAAAAAGTGTTTTATTATATTATGATAAACTTTTAATAGTATTTATTGATGTATAAATATACATAAAAATATATAAATATATATATATATATATATATATATATATATATATATATATATATATATATATATATATATATATATATATATATATATATTATATGAACTCGGTTTTGCTTAACCCATAATTAAACTCGAGAACCGAATTAGTAGTTCGGTTCGGTTTTAGCAATTGGTTTGGTTATTAGTTGATTCGGCTATTTTCAATTTAGTTGGTTTCGGCTTTTATTGGCTTTTGGTTTTGCTCACCCCTAGTTTAGGCGAAGAATTGGGCTCAAAGTAAAATATATTGTTTGTTTCTATCCGAGTGTTTTAATAAAAGTATTCATGCCCCATGTGAGGTTTTAAATCCAAAGGACCCTAGGTTTAGTCTTTTTTTTTTTTTTTTTTTTTTTTTTTGACTTAGCAATGTCAACATTTTAGTTTGTTTACATGTGAAAACGGACAAGATGCACAAAGAAATACTTGTTACATATAAATAATTTAATATTTATTTTTTTGTAAAATCATAACTTTTTAATTTATAATATTTTTTTTCTCTCTTACATTAAATTTAAATTCAAACCCAAATCCAAATACTAATCCAAATCCAAATCCAAAACCCATCGACAAACCAAACGGGCCCTAATTCTTACCTTTTAGTCTACTAATCTATTGGGTTTGAATTTACTATCACACAGACTTAAACCGAGTAAAGCACTCCCTTTTTAGAAAGTTGGCGTGGCCACTTCAAAATTGTTTACATCGATCAGAAATTGAACTTGAGACCTCGCACATGTTAAAGTGATACAAATGCTTTTGCAACTAGACAACCCTTAGTGGTTTTATACATACATAGGCTATGTGAATCTTTTAATACAACTTTTTACGGTACACAAGAGTTGTAAACTTATAATACTCGTATTAGTTATGAAAAAAAAGATCTTGATAGTTCATTTTTATGCAATACAATCATAGTCTTTTTTTACCTTGCAAGGCCGCATGTCTTTTTCTACCTTTGGTAGAACCGGAAGCAGTCTATTTACTTTAGGTAAGGGTAAGGCTGTCTACGTCTCAACCTCCCCATAACCCGTGAAAGACGGTATTGGGAGAACTTTACTTTACTTTTTCTAATCATAGTCTTTTTTTATATAAAAGGGAAAAAAGCAAGAAAAGAAAAATCTTATCTTTTCTGTACAAAAACATGGCATTAAAATGAAGATCAAGTCACGCATTTTAAAGTTAGATAAAGTTTAAGACGAAAGTTTAAGACGCATTTCAGAGGATAACTCAGCCAATCGATTCGCCGGGTGTAAAGGTCATCAGATCCAAACTAAACCATTGAACCCCCGTAGCGGTGACCACTAAACCCACCGCACAAACATACCCCACTTAAAAACAAACTTATCCCGCAATACGCTCACACACAAAAGAAAAAACAAGTAATATTGGTTTGATGGTCTACACCACGGAACGGGTGCCAAAAACCACCACCATGCGTGATGGTGGCCTTGGTGTAATGGCCTCCACTCGCGGTCATGGTCACTTCTTGTGTATACACATAACACATATATCAGCAATTATAAACCGATAAAAGTAGCTTTATTGCCTCCTTTTACTCAAATAATCAAAAACTAAAACTATTGCATCATAAGTCGTTATCAGTATAGCTTGCTTCCACTCTGATACTGCAATCTTATACATACATTTACAAGAACACATAAGAATATACGTATCGGAAACCATTAACAGGTATACATTTTTCAATCGGGATCAGTGTTTGTGGCTGGGTTGATTTATTCTTCATCTGGATACTCATCCAGAAACTGCTTTATAATCTCTCGTTCACTGGTTGTGAGGTCAAAGTCATCAGTGCCCAACCTCGTCCACAAAGCAGCACTTGTGCTCTCTGGGTCTTCATCGACTACCTGCACCAGTGAAAAAACGCGCTAGTAACAAACCATTGTGTAACGTTCCCCTTTATACTACAACTAGTCAACCATAATGTTCCCGTTGTTTTGAATGTCACTGTATATTTTTGAAGTACTAATCCATCTAACACAAAAAATGCAACACACTCTAACTTGGGCTGTCCTTCAGAAAAAGAAAACATGTGCTGAAGCATATGCTGATATGCATATAAGATAATGAGATTGAACGGTACCTGGACATAGTTGTTGATGTGGCCATCCTTATTTACAAGAGTAACTGGTTCAATTGCATTGGTCATCCATTCGCCATCAACTATGTACTTGTACTCGTAACGCCCCTCCTGCTATAAAAAGAAATATAGTATATGTGACGTACAATTATTAAACACCATTGATTTTGGAAAATGACAATATTACATTTTTTATGAGATAATTACCAGTACATCTCTATGGAGAATCCATGAACAGTTCTTCTCGTCATATTGTAATTTGTAATGGAATTTTCTGCAATGAGCAAACATAGTTAGCAATGAAGCATTTATTCAGACTTCACTAATGTAATAGTTAGAATAAAATAACTCAGTATGTTAAAAAGTTTATGGACAAAACTTAGACGCTTTAAACATTCAGAGAAATCTGCTACTACGCAGGCTTTGTAAATTACCTGACCCCATCCGATATCAAGTCCAGATACCTCTACAGTGGAACAGTTTTCACCGTTCCATGTCAATGTGATTGATCTCTTTTTCAGGCCTGTAAGCTTTAAAAATATTCAGTTTAATAACAATGAGATACTAGATTAGAACTTGATAAAGTATAAACATGATACCAAACAAAAATCATGATCGAGGTTGCTACTTGCTAGATTGTGTTCCTTATGAGAATATGAAACATTTACTATAAAAGATTAAAAAAAGGATGGAAGAGCATGAAGTGTTGTTAACTTGTCATACTTTAAGGACTTGATAAACCTAACCAAATCCAATGAAAAGATTTATCTTTAATAAACAACGCATGAATCTCCTATCAAAAGTAAATACAATCACCAATATTCTTTAATTCCTACAGTAAATCAAAGAAAGACTCACAATGTCAGCAGTTGCACTTTTATAGCATCCACGTTTAGGTAACACTACGATTTCTCTGCATAGAACAGAAACTGAATTACATAAGCATTTTTATAATAGTTACACATTTTCAGAAAAAAAAAAAAAAAAAAAAAAAAAAAAAAAAACTGCTCCCGGTAATTTAACACGAGTTTCAATATATTAGTGATGATATCCATATGCATTTGGAAATTCTTAGGCCTGAAATGGGTAAGTATATATGTATCTCTTCTTTAGAAAAGTGGAAATAATGCAATTAAGGAGAAACGTCTTTACTAGTATTAGACTGGCGGCGGCGTTCAGCTTATAACCAAGAACCCAGAACATGTATGACAGCTGCATTAGCAGAAACCACATCAATAACTTCACCATTATAGGTATGCAAAAGCAACAGCATGTACAGAATAGAAAGTAAGGAGGATTTGGTTTGTGAATTTGATAGCAGTGAAATCTACGGAAAGTACAAACTTATAGTTTTAAGAAGTTAGATTATGCATACTGCAGTTGCAGGAGCTCTTCCAAGTCCAGCAGTGCAATGTATGTGTTATTCCACCATTTCGATTAACAGCTTTCTGCAATTTGCTTACTACAGCTGGAAGGCGATCCGCAAATCAGTACCATCAAAGTCTCTGCTCCATAGCATTTATGATCAAAGTTATATCAGGCGACACTAATTCATGCATACAAGACTACACACTAACCAATCAAGAAATATCGTTACCTTATTGGAGCACGTAAGTGTTGGATATCATCGAATGTGCTTGCATATTCGCGAATGGCATCTATGTCCACACTAAAATATCTGGTGAAAAGGTTGAATAGAAAACAGGAAATGCACCTCACGAGTTACATAAAGTAGAGGACTGACACACTTATTCTAATAAGAACCAGTTAATTTCACGTTGTAAATTCTAATGGATTAGATCAATATTTGTTATGGATACGCGAGATCTGGGTCTTGTTGCAAGCAGTATATGGTTTTCACCCCAATACTCCGAAGCTTGTCAACATCTGCAGGAGTCTGCCATGTGTAAAGTACAGATCAGAACCAGAAAAAGGTATCCTAGAGAAAAATATTACCCATTGAAATCAAGAGAGAATAGAAGCTTACCTGTAGACATGAACCAACAATTAAGTCTGGGCGAATGAAGTTGTAGTTCATTCCAAGTTCATGCCTATAAGTCAAAACTGAAATTAATACATTAGCAAGAAGATGCAGAGCCAAAGATGTACAATCTGAAAAATACTTTAAAAAATCCAGAAGTATGTGGATCGGGCCCATAACAAGTTGATACTAAATCAAAGGCACTAGCACTACTAATTGTACAAACTTTATCAACAAACTAGCCAATGAAATGAATGTATTCATCATCCATAAAGCCTAGGCAGATTCACCCTATGCTCATATCACCAACCAGTATGCCACAATCACAAACTGCAGTTTGAAACACGGTTTAAGTTCCTTACTACAGCGAACACCTCTAGTAGGTATTTTTCCAATCAAATCTTAAATACGTACTGAGTTCAGTGTTTCTGAATTTTCTAACCGTCAACAAACTGATACACAAATATCTTCAAGGCGACTTGAATACGCCACGGCACTAAAGCATAATAGACACTTTAAACTTACAGAGCCATAATACTTACCAGCACCCATTGCTTCAGTCATGTTGGTACTGTATACATCAGATTTCTCCTCCTCGTTAGCACCTTCCATGTCTGCATTAGGTGTGGAGCTAGACATTGCCTGCACAATCAAACTAGCTTAATCATACTAAATTATAGCACTGTAAAAAAATCCATCTACAAAACACAATCCCCTTTCGTAATAAATTCTGGTTCAAGACTAGAGATATTAGATAGAATCTGATGTATCACTGCTTGCAAGTGACTATTTGTTAGGACGCTTTTTGTCCTACACATGGTATCCAAGCAGCATAAAACATCAATGAGCACATTTGGTGAACCTTTTAGGAAACAAGGATACGGAGGTAAAAGCCTAAATAAAAATTGCCGTTCAAGTAAGGTTGTATTTAGTCTCAATAGACTATGCAGACAATGATAAATAGACCAATCATGCCGGTGAAACATGACATATTTAACATATATCATTGACAAAACTAAGTTATATGAAATTAAGTTTTAAAAACGATATAGATTAGAACCGGCGCATACTCTGCAGTCTACACAGCTAAAACCGTGTCCATATACGATTGGTAGCCACTAACAAAAGTTACAAGCTAGATCTCTGAATTACTGATGTTAGTCCTTTTCCTAAGTCAAAACTCATAAAACACAACTCAAGCACATTCTACTAAATAAAGCGAACCTAAACTAAATTTACGACATTTTAGCCCAGACGCCCAAACTAACTTTACTGCTTTTAATTATCACAATCACATGTGACAAATCACAAAATGTTACATGTTTCACTATTTGGCTAAAGCAGTGGTCACATGAGCACTTAACTTTTCACGAGATTCAAACATATACAATAAATACACAAATTAACCAACATTATATACATTTAACTTAATCTCACCTTAATAGCAGGTCTTTCGCGAATATTCATAGCATTCACCAATACCTGTTGATGATGAAAAACACACAAAATCTAATGTGTTCAGTTGGTGAAAATGACCCACTTTAATTTTCAAAATAAAAATACAAAATACAAAACTTGTTTAGTCACAACCTTTTGGAGAAATTTTCTATTCACTTTTCAAATTGAAATTGTAAGTAGAATATTGAAAAGAGCAAATCCCACTTTCCTACATTTTTCTTTGCACTTTTCACTTTTTTTTAGAAAAAGAAAAACCTCTTTTTTATTTTAGAAAAATAAAAATAGAAAATTAAAGAAAGTTTACCTTGGTATGCATAAATTTGGGATGAAATGAATGTTTACATTTGAAGAAGCTACATAAAGGCAACGCTGGTGAATATGATGGGACTGAAACAAACTTTTTTGTATAATTTGTGAGGCAGTTCATTTTGTTATTGTGTGTCAATTTATTGTGGTAGTAGTGGTGGTGGAAAGTGAACTGTGTGCTGTTTGGTATTTTTGTTGATGATATTTTTGCGAGTATTTATACGGGGTTGGGATATTGATATGAACAGAGGTTCAGTTTTTCCATCATTTACGGAAATGCCATTTGCTTTTCGGTTTAATTACTCGCACGTGTTTTACGTGGGTTTTGAGCTGGGCCTTTGTAAACTGGACTTGGGCTGTAGGGTCACTTAAAATTGACATCTATAAATTTGCACACAAAATCAAATATGTTCATTTGACTATCTTAGACTAGTTTAAATTTTAGTACAAAAAAAAAAGACTAGTTTAAATTGTAAAATAGAATTTTGAAAAGAGCAAATCCCACTTTCCTACATTTTTTTGTGCTTAACGACCATCGTGCTCAAAAGCTTCTTGTATAACACATGCACCCGTTTCGACTATCATCATCGATAATTAAATTTATATCATTTATAGACACGTGATACCTTTAAGCTAATATTCTTTTATTTTAGAGGTTCAGTTTTGACCTTGTATGAGTTGATCATAGTTATACTCCACGCTAAAGGTCAACTTAAAAAAATTGAGAATTCAGACGAAAGAAATGCAGGTCAAATCACACAAACGTATCAATAAGCACATACCCTCATAACATATACTATATATTTTTTCATTTTTTGATAACCATGGTTTCTAATTCGGCTTAGCAATACTTGTAGAGCCAAGAGATATATCCCAGGATTTTCTGAAGATAAAACTTTGAACTGGGCCTAAACTTTTGTTTCATTTTATTATTTTAGGCTCACAAAAACCTCTCTCTCAATTAAGTGGCTAATCTAGATGTGTCTGTAAACCACTTAATTTAGTAAACAACCTTAGGTTGTAAGTCCAGTTTCTATGAATTTGCACACACAAAGAGAAAAGTGTTGAAAGTTTGGGCGGCTATTTTCCCGTCACCATGAGTGATAAATGGGGAACCATAGCCCAGTTACAAGGCCTAGACATCGAAGATGGAGAAGCGATCAAGAGTTGTTATAAAGTATTTGGATCTAGTTGTAGTCTACCATGAAACCGCTAGTGCGCCTGGGTGAAACGTCAAAGAATGTAGAGACGTGAAGCAAAGTTGACTCGCCATGGACCCACAAGACCGTAAGGACGAGGGTGAAGGATGGAGCAATAGAATCCAATGAGACCATTTCGATTGCGAGGCTTAAAGAAATGAAGAAGATGATGAAGATCATGATGATAGCGATGGAGGAAGTAATGATTTCCGGATCATTACCAAGACACGATGTTTGTTCAAGAGTTTGAATCTAAAACATTGGGGAAATTGTTAGCCCTTATAATGATTTTAGAATCAAATGTTTAGTATTATATATTATGTTTAAGACTTTAGTTTAATGTATGTTTATGTATTTGTGATTGGGTCGAAAAACAATGTCTCGCATATGAGTCGAAACTGTTATAACCCATACAGCCCATTCCATTAATCGATATTAGGAAACGTTATCTCCAAGAGTCACAACGTTTGGAGAACAAACACTGTACCAAGTTTCAATTCCTATATAAACGTGAGTTTCCAACCCGTGGAAAACACAACAACCAAGAACGATTATCGATATCTAATAGAATTATTGTTAGTATACTTTGTTTGTTATTTACCCGTGTTACTGTTTTATTCCAAACACCCCTATATCACGCACCTTCAATCCATAACCATGAAATCATTACTTAGAACTAATGATGTTGGTGTGAAACCCGTAAATAATTGGTATCGAGCATCGGATGTTCGAATCAAACTCGGTGTTTCATTTGCGTTTCATACAAGAAACTAAACAAGAAGACACCAATCGAGAGAGAGAACAACTTGGTTCGTGGAATCAAGTTCAATAGCGATCAGTGAATCGCTTTTAGAAGAAATACTAACGATTGTGGAATCGTTCCAGAAAGAGAAGAGACAAATTGATTCGTGGAATCAATTAAGAAAACCGATTCAGTGGAATCGCTTCAAGAAGAGAAAGAAGTGGTTGATAGTACTAATGTAAAAGATCCAAAGAAAGAAGTGGTTGATAGTGCTATTGTAAAAGATCCAGAGAGACCGATTGATTCGGTGGAATCAATCAAGAGAAAGAAGAGACCGCGCTAATCTTTGGTCAATCAAGAGAGAGAAACCGATTGATTCGTGGAATCAATCAAGAGAATAGAGAAAACGAAACCGATCGAGGATTAGTTAATTCAGAAAAGAAATTTGATCGGGGATCAAGTTTGGAGATTAGACAAAGAGAAGAGAGTTGAAATCGATTAGAAAAATCGATTAATGTAAAAGAAGATATCGGTTAGAGAACCGATTCGGAGAAAGAAGTAGCATTCGAGAAACAAATGCAGAGACGCTTAGAAAGTCGAATCAAGAACAAAGAAAATGAGAGAAACCTATTCGTTAGGCTTTGAGTCGCGAATGAGAGAGATGAATAAAGAATAAAAGAAAACTTACTAGTTGTGTTACAACATCGAGACGAAAGGTACACAGGAGCAATCACCAAAGAAAAAGGAACTACCATGTGCACTTGCAGAAAAAGAACCGAAGTATGTAAACCCATAGTTGTTGGGTGGTTGTGAATTAAAGATTAAAGGAGATTGTTGTTGATAAACAAGATACTGGAAATGATGACATATGTCATTAAGAATGAAGATGGTATGAAGTCATCAAAGATTGTATTTGAAGACAAAGATGAGAAGACTGCTACAACATGTTCAAAGATAAGACATGAGAATGTTGAAGACAGATTAATAAATTAGGGAGGAATATTGGATGATAATTCATTAATCCATGTTTAGGGGTCGTGGTGTAATTAGTTATGTATTTAGAGTCGAGTTTGTAAAGCGTATAAGTTTAGGGTTCAAATATGTCAAAATTAAAGTTAATAACCGAATAGCGTTAAAATTAGTTATAAGTTAGTTATTGGCGGTTATAGGTAGTTATTTATGGAAAGTTGTGACTTTGGAAAAGTCACAATGCTTCGCTTCATGTAGTATATAAACAAGTGTCGATGTATTGTAAAAGTTACAGATTTCATTATATACAAAAGCGTGAGTTTGTGTGTCATGAGTTTTGTTCATAGACTTGTTTGATTCGATACATAAAAGATCCAGACGGGACTAACACACACAAATTTAATTTGTTTCTTTTTTACTATCTTAGAGTTAAACTTGAATATAATGTGGCTTTTAGAGCACATGAACACACCTTGCCTATACTGCGGGTAAAAAGTCACAAACATAATTCAATGTACCGGATCAACTACCGTTGTGCTAAAAAACTTCGTGTAACATATGCACCTAAAAGCCACACAAACCGTGCTAACGCAAATTTCTTTTTGGCGCATAAACCATCTTTAACGTATTTTTCTTTTACAAAAACCGTGGCTTTTGACCTTTTGGTTGAATAAAGTCGACTAATCCAAGGGACCTGAACTCACTTTTTATATAAAAAAGATACAGTAGATTATAGTAGTGATTAAAATATTTGTAACTGTAATTAGCACATTAACTGATAGAGCCAAGAGATATATCGCAAGTGTTTCCACGCCAAACCCAGCTTCATATGTTTTGACATCACCAAAACCTTGTTTTGAGATGTGCCCCAACCCACCTATTTTGCCACAACTGCAACTAATCAATCTGAATTTTTATTTACAAGGTGATCATTTGAACCTGGAAAGCCAGTAAGATAAGGGGATAAACTAGTACATTGCAGAACCTAAATACATGTACACAGTTTTCACCGAACATCGTAAACTTGGGATCTAAATATACAACTTTTACTATCAATGTAGCGTCACTGTGTCTTAAATAGTTCCTCCCTGTATGTTGTATGTCTCATTTTAAGACAAAAAATGTGACTGCCAACTAATTGACTTGCCAAGTTTAAAGACGCTCAGATGAGTCTCGTAGCAAGCAGCAAAACGACTTTGATTTTACCCCTGAATAAGATGGGTGCATAGAGCCATTTCTGTCAACCTGAGATAAACGAAATTGTATAAATTATTTGTAGGCTAAAAGAAACCAAAAAAACTTAGGACGAAAGTGTCTAGAGGTCTTGGGTTCGAACCCCGGGAGAAAATTAATCCCCATTGGCCACGGAGGTTCACATGCGCCGACCGGCTATCCAAAAGGGTAGTCGCCTGGGATTAGTCGGCTCGCAATGTCGAGTAGTAAACCCAGGTATACCAATATTAAAAAAAAAAAAAAAAAAAAAAAAAAAAAAAACTTGAGTTATTTTGGTTTATGTCGTTTGACATTTCAACGTATTATATGTCATATAGACAGCAAACTTACCTTATCATGTTGTTGTGTAAATAATTTTTATCATTTCCAAATCATGTCCCCTAAGAATTGAAGAGCCGGGACACCTCTGATTTCTACATCAACAAGAGGTGCTTTTACAAGAAGCAAACTAGACAGCTCTGGGTCATTTTGGATCATTTCAATCGCACGTGTCTGGTCCTGAAATATTTACGTCAAAATTAATTACCTATATTTCAACAGTTACACGGATAAAAATAAAAGCTCAGCTAAAGAAGTAACTGGTTAATCAGGAGTTAGAAATAAAAACTGGAACACAGATTGAATACTGTAAAAGCATATGTAATCAATAAATATATCAGAAGTTTGACTGTTTGAGTGACTGTGTACCTTCCTTTTGATAGCACAAAACTTGCAGTCAGAAGCAGATGGCGGAAGAATTTGATTAACAATAAGTCTTTTGACTGGAACACTTTCCTTAGTAAGTGAAGCAAGCAACCTTGATGACTCACTTATCGCCATTACCTAAATAATAGAACTAAATTAATTAACTTCTGAAATAACATCGGAACCATTTCTTATAGATGTTTATAGAGGAATACCGAGGAATTGTCACTATAACAAATTCTGTTGAGTTGGTGTCACGAAAAGCTCGCGTGCTTTAATCATCCTCTCCCTAAGTTTCTCCAGTTTATCTGACTATATGAAAGTAGGGTTATATCACTATAGTTAAATAACCGCTCATTAGAAGTTCACTATGGCATTGTGCTTACTGCATCTGGACGAGGTCCATCTTGCCCAAATACGCTTTTAATGGCTGAAGTTGTTGATGATATTTTCTGCCTTAGCTGTAACATACAGAATTGTATCCGACCACTTAATAAAATGATAGAAGTTTAAAAATGTAAATACGAATAGTACAATACATCTCATAATTACTTTAAGAACAAGTAAGTTAAAATGACATAGTAATATAAAACCCGTGTTTTTACCTTCAGTATTTTCCCAATTGATGCATCCAAGAAATCGGGCAATGACAAAAGCCGCAGTGTATGACCCTATTAGCATGTCTTATAATGTTAGAAAACAAAGTACCATTTCAACACAATATAACAAAATCGAATAAAAATAAAGCCATCTTAGTGCACTGGGCGCAGTGTCGAAAACTATACGGTAAACATGTTATACTCTTGTGATTCAAGAAACTGAATAACCTGGCAAAGGTTTATGTAACCAACAAGACGTACAAATTAGAGCATTAGCTACAATAATAAAGCTTAGCAATATAAGACCGCAAATATCAACATTACCTTGGAAATTGCAAGGGCTTCGTCTAAACCAGGAGGAGGAGTGTCCAATAGCTCTAGCTTCAGCTCTCCTAACTTTAGAGATCAACAATCAGAAAATAACAAAACGGTCACAGATAATATTTTACAAAGTATAATAAAAAAAATACAACAAAGTAAATGATTAGCATGTCGACTTGGCCCTTTTTTACCGTTTCTAAAGATCTTCCTGTTTTCAGTCTTACTCATAACCACTTACACATGTGCTTATGGATACTAATATAATGTACTATAAAACAATACGAAAACCTGAAAAAATAAGAGAAAGTTGGTGTTTTACTTGATCAGCCAGCATTCCAAGACCCATGCCATCCATGAAGTCTTTGACTCCAGTTCCACCATTCTTTTGGCTTACATCACGAAACTCTTCCTTGCTTTATCAGGATTTATCTGTCACCGGTTTACCGCCCTTGTTATTTTAGAATTCAACAATCAAGATGCATATTTGGTAAAGAAAACATATAAGAAACGTTAACAATGGGTGTTTATCATTGTAAAAGTGACTGTGATATTAACTCATCAGAATCAGATAATCAACTAAAATAAAACAATACGTACAGAATCGTGTTTGAATGTGCGTCTATTTGAAGCTGTAATAGTTAGATGATTGAATGTTTCACGAATTTTGATTTTTTAGCAAAGAGTAAATAAGATGGTATTTTCTGAAGAAGGTAGGGACAGTTTGTGAATTAAATTATAGGTCCCTAAAAATCAAGTCTAGAAAGAGGTAAATAAGAAATTTATTCCACCATAAGATAGTGAGAAGCATAACTACTTTATCTAAACATTGAGATACTAACTATTACAGCTTGAAGTTGCAATAAACAGTTCCTAAAAGCAAATCCAAACGCCCTAGTGATCATCATACAAACCTCTAGAGCGAAGAGAGGAGCAATAGGTCCTTCAACGGGTACTAGAGTCCCACCAGTCAGATCCTAAACACAACGAAGCAAACAGAAATGCAACTTTTAAAACACATATACACACACGCACACAAAAAAAGAAGGATACAAAAGGGAATCAATATAAGGAAAACGATATTTTGTGGCACAGTTACAAATTACCTGCGCAAAGAGTCACTTAAAGAATGAGCAGGATCAGTTGAAACTACAAGAGTAGGATGACCATTATTTGCAAACTTGACAGCAAGTGAAGCAGCGCAACTAGTTTTACCAACACCACCTTTCCCACCTAGCATGTAATACTTTCTTTGAGTCCCTGAAACCATTTCCTCAAACTCGCTGTAGTTTCAACAGGAGCCATCGTTGATCTCACTGTAACGAAGTTGCAACGATGAAAAAAATTATCAAAAAGAGGCAACTTATTAGCGTTGTGGCTTGTCCCCTAACGTATGCTCTAAATATTTTAAGAAAAAGTTAGACTTGCTAATATTTTAACATAAAGAAAGAAAGTGATTAACTTTTGGGCCATCATAAAGATTTTCTATGAACTATCAAAGTATAAATAAAGTAAACCACACATTGTTGTAAAGTCTAAAACTTCTTTTGTAACCGTTGTTCTTGATTTCAGCTTATAAAAAGTATTTACTTGGCAAAATTTGTACAAACGTATTCCAGCATGGACTATTTTATTACATCCCCGCTGTGATTTAAAAAAGCGTTAACCCGATATTACGGAAGATTTTGGAATTGTGGTTTGCAAGTGATTCTACTATATTAAGAAATAATATTAGATAATCTGCTGTAGTGCTGTAACTAAAGGGGCTTATGGAAAGAGTGTTTGGACGTGCTAGTGCAGATACTCCTACTCCTACTCCTAACGATCATCCAGAATCTATTATTTGACCCTTAGATAATCATATTCAGATTCACTCTACCCAAAAGCTAAAAACTTATTATACTAAATAGCAATGCCGAACACCCCCTAACTGGTAAGAAATTGATCAAATTCACCAAATCTCAGTAAAAAAAATTGCAAATTTGAACTTTTAGAAACTTATGAACCCACTCACTAGCCTCCTACACCAATTCACATAAAAATTACACAGTGCATATATCCATCTAAACTTCATTTATATCATAAAACCAACCATCTCAAAACTAAAACAAATGCAAACTTTATCACATTAAGCCATAAAGAACAATCAAGAAAATTAGCCCACATCAAGAAAGCAATAAAAACACAAAAGGGTATCAAAAAATCACACCTTTAAACAACTTTCTTGATTGTTTCCTTTTAATAGAAAGAGTAACAATACTAGAGCTGAAAATTGCATCCAGTTTATCCTTTTTACAAAGGGTTGGGTAGGAAATAAACCCGGTTCTTGATATTGATGTGAACCGGTTCAGTGAAGGAGATGAAGAAGACATGAAAGTAGTTGGTGTTATTGTTGTCATTTTTGCTTTGGTTTAAGGAACTGAAGGGTGTTTGGTTTTATATGAGGGTTGGTTGGGCAAAGTGAAGTAAAGTGGAAGATAACTTGCAGAGATTGAAGTGACACGCTTGTGAAAATATTTTGTTTCTAGGGGATGTGTTTTCTAGTCCTTGTACTTGTCCATGTTTTCATTTTATGTCCTTAGTTTTTCTTTTGAGTTGTAACTAGTCCGTCTTATCAGATATGTATAGTCTTTTTTTTGGCTATTATTTACAAAGTACAAACCATCAAATAGTGGACGGCAAGATACACAACGATATTATATCCAATCAAAATTACACCAATCTTTCCAATTAATCGAAAATCCTTTAGCTCTATTTCTATACCATAAAAACCGAGCGACTTCACGCCTTGGAAAATCTTCTCCCGAGATGGCACCATTGGAGAACCTTTTGTCGTTCCGAGCTTTGACACCAACAAGAGATAAACACAAGGCCCTGAAAACCTTCTTCTTCTTTTGTCGAGACCAATTGTTTTGTGGAGATATAAAAGATCATTCACTGTGAACATAAGCAGGGAATGGTTTTACACCATCTACCGACACGATACCAAACTTTGGTTGCAATATCACAATGGCAAAAAAGATGGTCCACTTCTTCCTCCTCGTCGTCGCATAACCCGCATAAAGTGGAGGCAATGTTCACGATTTCTCTCCCGAGAGCAGTAGCCGTTTGAATGCGGTCCATATCCACTCTCCACATAAAAATGTTACACTTTTGGAACCCACTCACCAACTAAAGACTTGTCTATTACTATAGTCCGGCCGCTATTTAAAAAATCCTTCGCTTTGACACTAAACTCCTTATGATCCCTTCATATCTACCCTAGCATCATGTGTATAAGAAATTTGAGCAAAGGTCCAAAACCGAATCGACACGATAAAAACCGAATCGATCCGAGAATTGACTTCTTAAAAACATGAACCGAAACCAATGAATATGATTGGTTCGGTTCATTTTAGGTGTGTTTCAGCCGGTTTTGGTTGAACTGAACCGACCGGAAACTAAAAATAGGAAAAACATGAAATTGAGACCGAATCGAAGGTTGTCGGGTCGATCGCTTTTGTCGGTTCGGCCGGTTTTGTCGGTTCGGTTGGTTTTGGATAGTCCATGCTCAAATTTCTAATTATGGAGTGTTAAAACTATAAGAGGATGGATGCACTCCAACCCAATAACATGTTATTAGATTATCATTCATCATCTCAAAGATACATCCAATAATATCATTATAATTAAAACACTCTTCTAGCTATAAATGTTAGAAGCGCAAGTGGATCTCATAACACATCACCAAAACACCCTACTCACTTATAAGGAAAAAAAACAATGCCCGTTAATGTGCCGGTGAAGGGGACGAATGAGCGCGATCAATCGCAGTGCGGGATGACGCCATTGGGCAAAAAAAGCCCAATGGTGTGTGACACGCCACTGCACCGGGCACTCTAAAGAGTTGGGATAATATACCTTTTTTTCACTCAAAGAAACATCATTACTTTCTCATGTTCAAATTGAATATAAAAAATATATCAGTCTTTTATCAAAAAAACGTGTAGTTAAGCTAGTGCGGGTACCAACCAATAAATTATGATGATAATATGGCATACACACTTTGACTATCCTGAATCAGTTATGAAACCTACTAACCAACTTTAAGCGTCCGTTTGTTTTATATATGGGTTTAGGATTTGAATTTGGATTTTGTTTTAGAAGAGAAAAATAATATATATATATAAAAACTATTATGATAAAATTGAAAAAGAAAGTATTATTAAAAATAAAATCAAAATTGTTAAATGGTTGTAAATGATGTAAAAAAAATGTATGGTAGGCAAATAAAGAAAGCCCATTATTTTGAAAGGAAATGCAGTGAGTCTCACGAAATAACATGAAATCCTATAAAGAATGGTTTTATGAGTGTAACTTGATTCCTTGATAACCAAAGTTGTAAACAAGCATTTGTTAAATCTCAAATATAATCGGTTTGAGTTACATAAAATTAGGGGTGTGGATATATATATATGTGTGAGGACTTTATTTGAAACCTTCAATCCCTACTTACCAAGGACAAGTATCGGTAGTTGGATCAAAAACATTTTTAAGGATAAAAACACATAGGGACTATTCTTGCCAAAGCGTGAAACTTCCCCAACCACATAAACACATCACACGCACTCATTTTCATCATAAAAACAAAACGCCGCTTTCTCTAAAATCTCTCACTAAAACAAACCCTAACTATCAAAATCAACCAACAATTAACCATCAAAAAACACACACACACACAAAAACACATCAATCTTCAATCGAAAAAGAAAAGCACAAAAATGGATCAAAACAAACCTACCAACTCAAAAGCGATGGTAATGAAGCTTCAAACTAATTATTTAGATGTTATTTATGTATCTCTCCGATTTTATACTTATTTATGAATGTTATTGCTATTTATGAACATTTTTACGTATTTTTTTTTTGTATTAATGACATGCAATTGTTGATTATGTATTTATTTGAGATTTTCTTTGTCATCTTGTAAAGAAGAAGAAATTTATGAAGATCTTGTTGTTTTTAGATGTTTTTAGGTGTTTTTAGGTGTCATACTGTAAAACAGTTGTGGTAGATGTGGTAGTGATTTGGTAGTCTTAATGGTTTAGTTTTGATTTTTGATACTGGTAGTGGTGGTGGTAGTGGTAGTGGTGGTGGTGGTGCTTCAGTATAGTGGTGGTGATAGTAGTAGTGGTAGCGAACGTCGATTTGACTTTTAGCGTTCTTCGTGATAATGGATATGTTTTAAGCTTGTTACGAGTATAATTTTGATGTAACTTATGATGCGTTTTGAGTGTGATGAGAAATATTTTATGGTATATCACTAGTGATAAAAGCAGGATGTAGCGATAATTGATTACTTGTCACACGATTAGTGATCATGTAGCGATAACTAATACATTTTAGTGTTTTTTGTGGTAGAGATGGTGGTTTAGTTATGACTTTTCGTGTCGTGGTGTTGCTAGTAGTGGTACGATGGTAGTGATGATGATGAAGAAGCGGACGGATAATTTAAATATTTAATGGTATATCACCGTGATAAAAACAGATATAGTGATTTTTTTTTTTTTGATAGTATAACAACCGTGATGATAAGCCGTTATACTTGAAATAACTATATTTCAAATACATTTTTGATTAGAATTTATAGTGTCTTTTTGTTTTACATAACATAAGACATTAAAATTTTGATTTTGAAAAAAATGTAGAAGATGATATTTACAAGCATCTGGAGACAATACAAGCTTTAAACGGTCAGTTTTTGTCTGCTAATAAATCTTTAAACATAAAAATTGCAGACATTCTGTTTGTTTCTTTAAAAAAAATTGTAAATGTAGTTTTGTTGACAAGCAAATTTTTTAGCGTATCTCCAGAGATTCAAAAGGAAAAAGGTAAATTCCAACATATAAGCATGTCTCCTTTAGAAAATATCAACTATGATAAACATTGTATGTATCGGCATACTTGTTTTGACATTTAGCTTACGTGTTATATCACATGTGATACAAATTGATATGACATACTTGCGGAGAATGTTATAAAATTGTATGACGATAAACATTCGAGTTTATATTTATCGAGAATAAATATTCATGGAAACTTACTTGGGATTTCTTTTGTGCGATTTGAATACAAGTCTAAAAGAAATGAAAAGAAAAGAAGCAAAAACAAACTCCAATTCAAAAAGCACCATATCAAGAAAAAACAACCAACACCACCACGTAAACAACACAAACACCAACACCACAAACAACACTACCACCACCGAAACATCTACACCTCACCTCAAAACAACCACAAAATACACAAAGTCAACAATAAAAATACCTATTTAGAAAAGACACCCACAAAACAGATAACAACCATTGTACGATCAAGGCTTGTTACACCATTAAATCAAGCATCACCCAAAATGACATCACCAGAAAACACACCAATAACAACTCTAGCAACCATAGAAACCACACCAACACCACCAACAGCCCAACCAACAAACATGGAAGAAACACCATCTGAACCAACACCAGAAACAACAACCAAAACAACACCCGAAGCGACACCCCAAGAAACTGTCATACCCAAAGAAGCAAAACCAAAGTTGAAACCCAAGCAACCAAAGAAACGAAAAGAACAACCAACAGATTCACCAATTGCTGTAACAAGATCAGCATCAAAAAAACAACAAACCGAAAAACAAAAGAAGGTAGAAAAAGGAAAGAGAAAGAGAGGGGAAGAAAAAGCTGAGGATGCAAGAAAGAAAAAGAAGGAAGAAACAAAGAAAAAGAAAAAAGAAGAAGAAAAGAAAAAGGAAGGAAAGGCAACAAATACAAAAAATGGAGGAAACGAAGAAGAAGAAAGAAGAAGAAAGGAAGAAGGAAGAAGCAAAGAAGAAGAAAAACAGACGAAGAATGGCAAGGAAAAAATGGAGGTGGAAGGCGGGAAGAAGAAGAAGAATATGTCATTCCATTCAAGTCGTTAAGGGCTAAAACGATCGTCCAACCGTTTTACGATGCAACACATTTGTTGAGCCCGAAAAGAAGGAAAATGGTCACAAAGAATGGGATTTGGAACACGATTGATTTTCCGTTGCAAAAATCCCTAGAAAGTCGCCTACTTCATATTGACACATATGGATATGGAAAGATGCAAATCAACTTTCCAAATGGGGTGTCATAAAATCACACAAAAACGATTAGGGAAGTTCTTGGGATACCAATGGGTCCTAAACCACTTTGCTCAGACCACAAAGGATTGGGATGACGATTGCGAAACGGTTTATGGCACAATTCCGGAAAAAAAGGATAACAACAACAAAGATTATCAAAGGTGATTGATCTTGTATCAAGAAATGACTTCACCTTCCGGATGAATTTCCTAATGTTGTTTGCAAACCGTCTGGAACCTCGCTATAATGAGCTCGACATCAAGTATCACGCCCTTCAATTTCGATGACACCAGAGGAAATACCGACAATTATTGGTGCTTATTCATTTGGAACTGTATGAAATTAAGCAAGGATGGTTGGGATGACTCAACACCGGAAAATTGGTACTATGGACCACACGCAAAGATTCACGGCGTCAAGGTTTTCTTTAAAACAAATATGATGTAGGGTATCACAAGTGATATTTTAAGTTAATGACATATAAAATGTATTCTATCACCAATGATATTACAAGTTATTTTTACAAAATAGATGCCATGTACAATATCACTGGGATACTAAAAGATTAACCTACCACTTCTTTTAATAAGTAAAGGTTTTAATGAATGTTTTGTTTTCTTGAAAATAACTTATTTACTTGCATTTCACAAAGTTCGATGAAATGGATGTGCCACGAAAATGGCCGACCATCGAAATTGGAACACAAACCGATTGAGAAAAGGCAAGAGATGGAGATGGATATGGGAGGGTTTGGTAATGTCATGGTAATTGAAGAAGAGGATGAGAGTGAAGAAGCGGATATCGTGAAATGTAAAGAGGTAATACTTATAATTAATATGAAAATTTTGAATATATCACTAGTGATAAAATACTTATAATTGCTTTATTTAATTAAAAACACATCAAGTATATGAAGTCATTGAAGAAAGTTTGATAGAGTTTTGAATGAAAGGAGAGTTAGAAAATTTTATAAGGGTAAGCATGGAGATATACCTGAGATGATACAATAAGGTTATATGTAGAAAATACAATACACTATTCGTGGACATCTTCAAATAGATAGATATGGTAGACTCATTGATAATCAAGAAGGAACGCGAGCGTAATAGATGGAGGAGATGATGAAAGTGATGATGAAGGCAGGAATCTCAAGGAGGAGGAGAGGATACGGAAATGAGGATGATGATGATGGCGAAGGAGGAAATGGAGAAGGAGGAAACAAGGATAAAGAAAAAACCACAAAAGAGACTCCTGAGAAACAGATAAACAACATGTTAGATAATTATAATCTAAAGTACTTATATGTATACAATATCACAAGTGATAAATTTTACATAGCAAAATGATAAAAAATACAGTCAAGAAAAGCAATTGCAAAAAAAAGCGGTGAAAAAAGCGTAAAAAGAAGCTCAGAAAAGCAAATGAGAAAAAGAGAAGCTAAAAGAAGAAGAAAAAAAGCGGAAGGGTAATATCACAAGTGATAAACTCTAAATATAACAAAGTCATACAATACAACACTTTTTTATTTAGTTTTATTTATTTATTTATTCTTTAATTTTTATTAATGCAGTCGCAAAACAAGTCAAGCTAAAAAACAAGCATTTGCAAAAGAGTCGCAATCCAAAACAAGAAGAGGCTAAAAAGCAGTCGAAAAGGAAGCAAAAAAAATGCAAGTGAAAAAGAAGTCAAAAGGAAGCAATGTAAGAAAGAAGTTTAAAAGGTAATATCACAAGTGATAAATTCTAAATATAACAAAGTCATACAATACGATAGTTTTTTTTTTTCGTTAATTTTTCATTAATGCAGTCAGAAGAAGTCAGCAAAGAAAACAAGTCGCAAAAGAAGAGGCTACAAAACAAGCTCAACTGAAGAAGCGTAAAAGAAAAAGCTACAAAAGAACTTGCTAAGAAAAGAAGAGAAAGGTTAGATAGTTGCTCGCTTAAAATAGGCAAGAAAAGGCGATGTATCTTGGCGCCTTTGAAGAGCCCTTTTCATCCCTTCTAGTACCCATTCATTCCTACGCATTTGCATGCTTTTGTTCACGTGCATGCTTTTATGAAAAACTTATGATCTATGGTTTGTAATAACTAGTATTTTAGAGATAGGGAACCCAAACTTTAAGAATGAATGGTGAATGTATGCTTTCTCTCGATTTGCATAAATCCACATGAATGGAAATGAATCACTCATTTTTGTCTTATTTTGAGAATTATAGGCTTATATGACTCAAAAATGAAACAAAATAAGCGACTCAGAACATAAGTCGAAACAAAAATAAGCTCGTTAGACATATAAACTTAAACAAAACACCTTGCGTAACTTTTTCATATCTAAACCTTATTAGATACTTAAAAACAAATTTGAAAAGACGCCTAGCAGCCAAAGTTGCACAAGAAGAAGAAGAAAGGGCTAAAGTTGCGAATTTCAAAGCCCGTAAATTCAACACAAGGCATTCAGACTCAGAAAGATGTCACGAACAAAGCAACAAAGAAAATGAAAAGAGGGAAGGAAAAGGATTGTTAAACCATCGCAGTACTTGAAATCACCTTATATGAACAAGAAGGCATACGATGGAACCGTTAATGTAGTCTCAAACAATGCTAGCTAATGACTTATTATCGATGGAAGAAGATATAATGTAAGATTTAAATTTGTTGTTAGTATTAAGGTTATGTTATTTATCACAAGTGATATGCTATATTTAAGAACCTAAATTTTATCAACTCGTGATATTAAAAAATAGAAAGAGGTATTCAATGATGGCAAGGGCACACCAAGATTAAGAATAGTAATGCAATCAATTACGCCGGGCTTGCTAATAGAAAGTCGTAATCGATGCATTCGCCCAGTGATTGAATCATGAGGAGAGGAAGAACAAAGTTGGAAAAATGAAGACAAGATACTACTTCCCAACAGATGCAAGGTGGTAAGATATAAAACTTCCAAAAAATGCACTACTATATCTTGAATCTATTGTCATGATACAAACGCCAGAGATTCTCAAGAAACAAAAATGAAAAAGCAGATGACAACTTTGAAAGACTAATGAAAAAACTCATGACCGAGGAAGAAGCAAAACGAAAATTGAAAGATGTGAAACTTGTGTTCTTTCCAATAATTGCGCACGACCATTACTATGTCATAGTTTTCAACTGGAGAAGGGCAACATCAGTAATCGACAACAAAGATTTCGGATACACCCTACAAAGATAAATACAAACCCAACTTTGATTTTGTGGTAAGCAATGTCCGAATCGAACTCTGTTTAAATACTTATATCACTAGAGATAAATTGTAGCAAGTAATATCACTAGAGATAAATTGTGGAAATTAATATTTTTAATTTGCGTAAATCATTGCTTGTAAGTTACTTGATGAGGGCTTCACACCCAATCCTCAATACGATGTTGAAAGAGAAGCCAACCATCGTGTTGAAGATGAAATGGAGAACAAGGCATAACAAGATTGATTGCGGCTTACACATGATGATGCATATGGAGACATTTGAAGGTGAAGCAGGATCAAATTGAAGCCAAACATCATTGATGAAAACAATCACGATATCTTGAACAAATGAGAAAAATGAGGATGAGGTATGCGACTAAGATATCGTTACATGAAGTGAATCAAAAGAGTGAACTCATGTCGAATATGCAATCAAGTTTGGAAAAACACAAGCATGATGAGAAGGAGATTCAAAAGGTGGTTGAAGAAGCTATCGGGAAGAAGATAGTGAAGAAAACAAGCATTAAATTTATTTAATGCTATTCCAAAACAATTTACATTTCGCTTAAGTATTTAGATTTCTAAACAACGAGATGGTTTAAAGTAGGTTTAAGAATCGATATGCGAAAAACAATAGTAGAAATTTTAGGCCACGGAATGTGACGGACAAAGGTCCAAGTTTGGGAAATACCTAAGTAGATGGGTGGATCTATTAGGTACCGAATCACATTCCCCTTGTTTGAGATTGAACTACATTTTGTTTTGATTTTGCATATTTTAGTTGATTTTACATTTTGTTCGCATTTTAGATGCAAGTAGGATCGCCGCCACGAAATGTGACGAGACGGGTCCAATTTGGGAAATACCTAAGTAGATGGGTGGATCTATTAGGGTACCGAATCACATTCCACGTGCCTTGGGAGATTGTACTACATTTTGCTCAAATTTGCATCTTTTTGTTGGAAATGCAGACGTATGCTTTTAGATGTATTTTACGCTTTGTTCTTGATTTTAGATGGAAGTAAACGCTTTTGGGTAATATGAATATAACATTGCTTATGTTCTTCTGCTGACATATGCATGTATCTATCACTATATATATTTATGCTGTTGGATAATTCATAGAAGATTTCGCTACTCAGGTACCTTTTGTTTAAATAAATGAATTGGTGAACCAAAGATCGGTAAATTTGGGATTATGATGAATTTTTTTTTCAAAGTGTAAATGATTTATTTGCGATACTTTGGTAAATGATAAGATGATTTGCCAAGACGCACGTCCTTAAAGTGTATAAATGACTCTATCAAATTAAGAGACTGATTATTTTGCAATGACATACTCTGCGAAAACATGTTAAAACGGTAAACAAAAACTAGCCTACCAACAAAATTTAGATCTTGAGTCACCACAAAACTAGCCTACCAACAAAAGTTTCCTTTTCTCTTTTTTTTTAAATGTATCACTTGTGATATTAGAACATATCACCAGATGATATAACTAAAAGTTTATTATATCACCGTTATGTCACCGTCATCTAACAAAAAATAAAAGTAAAAATAAGTAAGGATTAATTACTTCCAAAATGTATTTTGAGATGTGAGCTTGTATGTGCTTCTTGTGAAAATTTTCATTGACTAGTATAGACAAAGCTTTTCAAAAAATGTAGTCAAGGAAAATCTATACATACACAAATATGAAATGAAATCATCTTGCACAAATATGAAATGAAACATGATTATGCAAATTAAAAAAATATTTAATTGTTTATCACATGTGATATAAACTAAAAAAAGGCAAAAAATTTTACATAAAGTAAAAATAGAATGACTGAAAATGTAAAGTTCAATAAAATAAAACCCAGATCTGGAAAAACACACACACAAATAAAAAAAACACACCAACAATCTATCCTTCAAAAAATAAACGACGAACCTGTGAATCAAATTCAGAAATACATAAACATGAAGGAATCGCAACCTCAAAAACAGGATAAGGGAAAACAATATGTTGAAAATATGGATAATGGTACGACACTCATTTCGATCTTATTTAAAAATTAATTGAATTTTATTTACTGTTTGCGTATTTTATATGAGCTTTATATGCATATTTTATATATGTTTTGCTTATTTTAAGATGTCTTGAAACAATGATAAATTACAGATTATATTAAAAAAAATAAAAAAAATGAAATGATTGTTCAAGATAAGTGTAATATACAAGTTTATCTACTGTGATTTAAAAAAATATGTTGAAGACAAAATTTTATGCTATTGAATTAGAAGTTACAATAGCGACAGCTCATGTCATTGATTGTTAGATGTTTACAGCTGTAGAAGCTAAGATCGTCGTAGTTTTGAGGCACATTGTAGTTTGATTGAAGCTCAGCTAACTGTTTTGGGCTTACAACTTCATTCAAAATGCATAGTTGATAAGGTTTTAAATGTACCTTTTGAGGGTCGTTTAAGCCCTTATTTGATCACTTTTGTATCCGTTATTACTTAATATCGTTCTTTTAGCTTTTTAGGTCTCTTGAAGGCAAATTGCAGTAATGGCACTTATTTGGACGAAAAGGCACGGATATCTGAAGAAATGGCCAAAGTCAAGAATCGAGACACTCAAGTCGCCGAACTACAAGGTGACGGCGTCACCGCTAACCGCGACGTTTTGAGCATTTTGTGACAACACGAAGCCAAATTTCATATTTTCAAGTGACGGTGTCGCTTTAAAAGAGTAGGCCGTCGAATCGGCAGACGGCCTAGATTTGATCCAGACGGCGCCGGTCAAGAGGACGGCCAAGACAAGGTGACGCCGCCGCAAGACTAACGTGGCCAAGACGAAACCCTAATGACGGCGACAGCGGGTTCACAAATCATAAGGTGACGCCGTCGCATATGTAATCTTATATATAGAATCCGAATTTTTCAAGATTTGTGTAGTCTTTTGGAGTAAAACCTAAAACCGAACCAAGGTCGTCTTGTATGATTTTAGGGTTCCAAACCCTAACTTACATTAGATAAGTGTTTTACTTCATTAATTCAATTATGTCTTCAATTATTTGTGTGTGCTTGCATGTTCTCCATGTCCGCTAATTTACTTATGTGTTTGCTTAGGGAATATGAAACTTAATTATTAAATATTGATTGGTTGTCTCTTATCTTAATTGATTAATGATCTAGTAATGCGATAGGTCATTCGTTGTTTAATTAATGCTTGATTAATCTTTGTGAACCTTAGGCTATAGCACTTAGAGCGGTTGTAGGCTAAACCATCCAAAGAGGCCTTAGAGTTAGAGTTTATAATCCCAGTGGGTTTTGTAGACGAGACCCTTTGGTAAGTTCAAAGAGTTAGGGATAAACGATACCCTACGACTTTAGACACACAACGCGATTAAGAATAAGGACGTGACAATTCAACCATCAATAGGAGATAACTAAGAGTAATAAAACCTAAGTGAACACATCTTTAAACTATCATACGAGCACACAATAATTAGACATAGACTACATACACCTTAGATTAGATAATTAGATAAGTAGAGTAATCGGTGAAATACCAACCCCAAATCCAAACCCCGAGATTCGTACCTTTCCATTTCCTAAAACCATAAAAGATAAAAAAATAATCTTCCTCAACCCCAACCTTAGCGTAGTAACTTCTCACTAGCATTCCTATTCCCCAGAGAACGATATCAATACCGTGGCTTACCCTAATACTACACTACAACGATTAGGTTCACCGCCTAGGGTGTTATAAAACTTGCTCGAAGAAAAGGAAGTTCCTTTGACCCCGAACGACGCGTGTAGCGTTATCAATAGTGAAAAGAACTTAGTTTATACATTTTGAAGTTGTAACTAGTTTGAGTGAACTTGTAAACTAAGGGACATAAATGTAACTGTTTTGGGATCGTTGAAACTTTTTTTGGGCTCATTATAAATCAAGGTGATTTGGTTGTTAACATGTAGAAAAAGAAACGAAAACGTGTACGCAATACTAAAGGTAGTTTGGTTGTTAAAAACGTCTACCCAAATTTGGTTAATTTGTAGATTTAATGACTGTGAAATTGCCAAACAATGTATAACTGGATTCGCTATTATACAGATGAATAGAAACTAAAAAGAATAAAACAATTAGCAAGATTAGGATGTAAGAAAAACGTTTTAGGGTTTGCATCCAAAAATAGAAGAAAAGAAAAGGGTTGGAGGAAAAAAGAAGATGATGAAGGAAGAAGCAACAAAATTAAAGCCCGAGCAAGAAAAAGAAGCATCGAAAAAGCTACGTAATGGTATATCAAAAGTGTTTTGCGATAGTTACGTGAATGCTATATCACAAGTGATAAATGCTAAAATGTCACAAGTGATAAATGACAAAAAAAATTTATTTTATTATTTTATTTTTACTACAGGATGCAAAAGAAGCTGAAAAAGAAGATTATACAAAAATGAAACAGGCTGAAAAAGAAAATCTTGAAAAAACAAAAAAATATGAAAAAGAAACTGCTGCAAAAATGATAATAAAGAAGAGAATCGTGAAAGAGAAAAAGGAAAAGGAAAAAGAAAAATTGGTGAAATGGGAGATGATGTAAACGAAGAGATTGAAAAAGATTCAAAAAGAAACGAAGGTGTACACAATACTCAAGGAAGGGCATCGCTTAAGCCCTTTTTGAGGCAATCGCTGGGTTAAGTGTAGAAAGAAAAAGGTTATAACACAAATGGGTTTTGGAGACTTGATAGAATTCCCAATAAATGAAATACCAACAAAGCTTGCCTTCTTTGTGGTAGACAGCCTCGACACAGAATCAATGAACCTTAGACTTCTAACAGGGAATTTAAAAATATCTCCACAAACTATGCATGAAGTTCTCAGACTGCCAAATGGATCAAGGACGCTAGAAAGAGATGAAGGTCAAAGACAATACAATGATAAATTTGTTGAAGAATGGAAATATCAATTCAAACACGAAAACAGTTTGACAACAAATGTCATATCAAAGGAGATAACAAAAACAACAAACACAGATTTCATGTTCGAATGAACATTTTAATGCTTATTGCAAATACATTGGGAGGATGCGATAAAGCTCATTGTCGAAAAACGGTGTTGGAAAACGTGTTTGAAGGAGATAACGTGAAAGATATAGATTGGTGCAGATATATTTTGATTGTGCAAGCTCAACAAAACATGATTGGTCCGCAAGAAAGAATAATAGAGACAGAGGTTGAGTATTACGACCTAGTTACATTCTTGATGGTAAGTAATAAATTTTAAATTATTTTTCTTCCTAATATAAAATGTTATGAAAATATATATTCATTGAATCGATAAAATTGTTGATGAAACAACTTGCATATTTACATTACACAAGTTTGATCAAATGAATGTGCCGAGAAGAATACCACCTCTAAAAGTTGGAACACAAGTCCATTGAAAAGTAGGAGATTCGAAATTGATTTCAACAAGTACTTTGGAATGGTGGAAATTATAGGAGACATGAATAAAGACGAAGAAGATATTCAAAAGCGTGTCAATCTAAAAAAAAAATTAACTTCTTTGTTATGTCCTATCACAAGTGATAAAATAAATTATGCAAGATATCACTTGTGATAATACAAGAAATATTAAAAAACTATAATATCATCGCTGATGATGTATAACTAATATGATCTTAAATTTGAAATTCAATCACAGAAGTGTATCGATGCTAGAAGATAAGATAGAAAGCATTTTGAGTGAGAAAGAAATGCTAGAAGAAACAATTAAAGAATATATATGTAAATTCAAAGGGATGAAAGGCTTCGCAATTTAAAGAAAGAATAAAAAGATTTTCGATGAACCGATGATTTTTCAAAGAAAAAAGTCCATTCTTATCATCAAGTTCTAAATCAACATCAACAGAGTCAAGCTCCATCAAATTTGGCACAAGTGATGATGAAGATGGAAATAATGAAGTACCAAATCCATTTGCCAGACAATATACAGAACACGGAGATGAAAATGACGAATCAATGATAATTGATGATGTCACAAAACGATGAAGCAAACGACCAAAATGGAGAATCGGTCTATAATGAGAATGAAGTTACGCAAGGTAGTGGAAACAAAGACGCAACCAATACCAAAAATGATGAAACCGATGAAAACAACAACAAGGATAGATTTAGAAAAGGATGAAGATGTGGAAACATCGATGGGAACAAAGAATAAAAAGGGTGAAGCCGAGAGAAAAATTACGGGAAAAGATGAAACAAACAAGGTTACAAGTCAAAAAGTAATGAAGAAACTAAAGATCAAAGAGAACCTTTGATATCGATGATGATATTTTGAGATTTACTAAACAAAACTGTGAAGAATTTAGAAATGAATTGAGAGAAATACAAAGGCAACAAGCCAACATGGATGCAAAACGAAATGAAGAAGTGAACAGATATGAAGAAAGTGAGAACCGTGAGAACCTTAAGAAATGTAGAAAGTGTAGAAGAAAAGAACAAACAGTCCATCTTCACAGAGCCCTAGTTCCGTCTTTACACTGTGGTCTCGGCCAAGCTTCGATCTAGGAATTGATAGCCAGAGCAGTCAAAATCAAGTGATGAAGGAAAACAATTTCAAGGTTCAAATCTCCATACATGAACAAGAAGGTTAGCACGACAAAAATCTAACAGAGGTGGAAAACTACGGCAAGAAGCATCTTCAGATGCAAGGAGACGGCGTAAGTTTATATTTAAAATTTCGATATCTAATTTATTGTGGTTATCACTTGTGATAAAAAAACATATATTAGTTTCTTATATTTATCACCCGCGTGATACAAAAACATTTACCTATATACACAGCCCTTATACTTATCACTTGTGATATTGTGAACAGAGAACAAGTTTTCGAGAGCGATAAAGGTTTAGGATTAATGAGAATGAATGTTCAATCACTAGCGCCAACCTTGAAAATTGAAATTCACGTGATGTATACCTTTGTCGATATCCTAACTACGAGGAATTGTTCTCGATAGAAAGATCAAACGACATTACTTTTATACATCAATGATGGTAAGATAAATTTTATATAAAATGAACGATTTTTGTATTAACTTTTATTTATTAATAATAATAATAATTTTTTTTAATTGTCAATCAGCTTCCAGGAGTATTACAAGATAAGCCAGAATTGTTCATTGACAAAGTAGATAAACAGTATGATATGTTTGAACACTTGATTGCTATTCAGATGGAAGAAGACACAATCATGCTCAAATTTGATGATATTAACTTGGTATATTACATTACTTATATAAATTAATCAAGAAACTTGGTATCTTATTTTAAATTTAATACTTTTTTCATGATAACAAGTATTCTTCCCAATAATAGCACATGGACATTACTATCTAATAGTTTTCGACATCGTTAAAGGAACATCCGCATAATTGACAACAATGATTCGGATGCAACATACTGAAGGAAAGTACAAAGAAAATTATGAGTTAGTGGTAAGAAAATTATTTGATTATTTATGTTTTAACAAGATAATATCACAAGGGATACTAGTCTATAATTGACATTTTATATTATAAATTTCAGAGGGCGGTTTTTGTAAGACACTTGTCAACATATGAACATCCAGCAGGATATGAAATGATGCATCAAACATAAGAACCAGGAATATTAAGATGGATTGGCAAACAAAAGCAGAAAAGATAGATTGCGGTTTGTACATGATGATACACATGGAACTCTACGAAGGAAAAATTGGATCAAAATGGCAAACAAGCATTCTAAAGGAAACACACAAACATCATCGAATTCAGATAGAAAATATGAGATCAAGATACGTAACAAAGATGTTGCTTCATGAAATGAACGAAACGGAAGATGATGTCGACTATGCATTAAAGTTTCTTCGAGAGAACAAGGACGAAAAAGAAGTAAAGAAGCTTGTCAAGGAGGCAATAAAGAGAAAGTATGCGTAACTAAACAACAATTGACCGAGTGCTTAATGTTTTATGTTTGGTTTCATGTAAAACAATTAGTAATCCTCTTTAGCTACTTATTAATCCTCGGTGTCGACTATCGCTTTGTAAAACAATTATCTTTATCGTTGTCGAAGTTGAAAACAATGATGATTTCTATTCATTGAAAGATTTTGGAAAATCGAATTCAACCTTGCTTTTGTTAACTTAATTAAAGAATCCAAATGTCAAGAATAACATGTCGTAACAATATAATAGAACTAGATTAGCAAAAAAACTTATTCCAATTATTCAATAAAGTCACAAAAAGTAAACTCATAAAAGGTATAAGCATTTCATCAATTTTGTATGCTTTATCACAAGTGATAAGAATGAAAAATGGAAGAAAAGTAATAACAAATAGAAAATCATCACAAGTGATAAATTGTAAAAATTGATGAGACATAACGAGATAGATCGCACTCAACCTCAACCTCAATTTCAACCTCAACTGCATGTCCTCTATTGCAGGTGGTCACACGATGACTCCACCTCAACTCGGACAAGTACTCCTTCACAGAGCTACCGCCTACTTCAAAGATTATTGGTCAAATATTTACCCTTATCCGGACAAGTAGCCTGCTATGCTCCGTCGACCCACAAATACCGCACGACTTCTTTTGCTTCTTGCTTTTATCAAATGCTTTCTCGCCTACCCTTGATACGCCCTCATAAACCCCTTATTGCTCGCTTTCAATGGATTTTAACATAAATTTTAGTAGGCTTTTTATACCCATGAACTCTTCAACAATTTCGTAAACATTACGGAAGGAACAGTTGGCAAATCATCCTCAACTTGACTTTCAACTTCTTCAACTTGTCTACAAAAGAAGTCAACTTTCCTTTATTGTTACTCATCATATGAACACACGACTCAACTAAACCAGGTTGCCTCAATTGCAAGCCTCTATTTCTTCATTGTTCGACCATAACGAGCCTTTTGCCTCCTCAAATCAAAGCAGGAATCAAACCTTGTCCAACGCCTAAGTAAATACTTATATGGGATAGAAACAACCTTGCAATTCTTGAACACACAAAAGATGTGACGACACAAAATACCACATCAAACAAAAAGTCGACAACAACAAGCAACTGAACCATCTACTTTGTTATACAACACCTTCATAAAAAAGTATAAAATTTTATGAACTTTAATTGAATATATCACGGTGATACCTCATATAAAACATAAAAAGAACATAATATCACATGTGATATTAAAACAATATCACAAGTGATACTAAAACAATAACAACTTTTATGAACTTTACATGCATAATATCACCGTGATACCTCATATAGACTTATAAACAAAGAAAGTAATAGATAATATCACATGTGATACTTAAAAAAAAACTTGTAAAAAAAGCAGAAAGAGATGTACCTTGTACTCTCCAATGTCTTTTGATACAAATTAAGCTCTTCCTCGATATTGTTCAAGTACTTTCATCATCAATCACTCTTGGTACAATCTCAAGATCCGTTTTCCTCGATATAACGTAAACATCGCAACCCTCACCACAACTTTTAGACTTGATAGAACATAACCATGAGCCAAGAATTATCTCTTTCTCAACAAGAGCAAACGACTTACGAGTGTAAAACCTTGTTGCATGAATTTCAATTGCTAATGGCGTCAACAAAGCAAGAAATGAGTCAATCGACTGATGATCTAATATTTCTTGTATGTATCTCCGTTTCTCCATTGTAGACTCATAACATACAATGAATTTAACAAGAGTAGAAGTAGGAGACGTGAAATGTGAAAAACGAGTTCTCACTCTCGACCTAGATGTGGTCCTCATCACCCACATAGGAGAATCAACAAAAAGCAGAATCCATGACGCCTAATCCTATACATCTTATTCAACCACTTATGATTTAAAAGACCAAATTCAACCATCAACTCATTCCATCTCATCTCAAACTCTTCAGGCCAATATACATGTTCCAAACAATCTTGTGAAATTTATTCTTGAAATCAAGATCATCATAAATTCTCTATACAACTGAAAACAAGAAAAGATAATCATTATAGACAAGAATGAAAAAGTATCACAAGTGATACAATCCAAAAGATGCAAATATCACAGAGATAAAAGATGCAAAATATCACGAGAGATACCTTAGACGGAAGCTTTTGCATGATATGCCACATACAAAGCCCGTGCTTTGAATCGTGAAGAACTTCACTATAGCCTCCGCATTGCACCATCTTGATCAAGAATAATGATATTTGGAGAACGAACAAACTTTCTTAAATGCTTGCAAGAACCAAACATAAGATTCGATAGTTTCATTCTTAAGAAGACCGAACCAACAACATGATCTCCTATGATTATCTATTGCGGTAAAAGGCACGAAAACCATCCTATCTCGAAAAAAAAAAAGTATATCGGTGATAATATATACAAAATGTAGAAAAAACAAATGCAAATATCACAAGAGATACTAAAACAGGTTCAAACAACATACTTGTTAGTTTTGTATGTGGCATCAAATGAGACGATATCGCCAAAGTCTTTGTAATTCAATTTAGCAACTTGATCAACCCAAAAGAGTCCAATAAGCTCAGCGTTCTCAACAAGATAATCAAAAAAGAAGTCTGATGTAAATTTCATCCGATCTTCCATACGGTTAATAAGCATCTGTGCATCGCTATCTCCTATGAAATGTTTATTTTCAACCCAGTATACAAACCGTGAGCTCTAGTCGCCCAATATTATAATTGAAGCTTTAATTATAAACAATGCTTTCGAGTATGTTAGCTTCCTCTCTTGGACAAATGCTTATACTCAACACGATCTAGCTCATGATTATGTTCCACATCGAACGTAGTAAGCCTATATTTTCTACTACCAGCATCATATGAAAACTCGCACGTGCTTTGCAACCAAGAATTTAAAGTTTGAAGTCCTCACTTATTTGTCACCTTTATTAGAGCTAACGATTCAAACGAATTTTCTTTAGGCACCCTTCCCTATTGCAAACTAAATACTTCTCTTTTACAAATCCATCCCTTAATCTTTTCTCGAGTAGACTTTCTAATACCAAATCCGCCTCCAAGCATATCTCATGTACATACTAATGCAATCCTCAATGTAATCATAAACACTAAACAACACCGGCAAAGACACTAGCAAAGGTAACACCCCAACCCGACAAGGGTAGAAGTGTCACATCCGTGTCATATCGAACATACAAGTAAAATTTTCAAGCGAAGTCTTTAAATAACAATGTACCAGTCATAATAACCAAAGATTTACAAGGAAATTACAAAATCCAAAATGAATGAAATCTCAAAACAAAACTCTTCAAAGTAAGTCCATAAGTGCTATGGTACTAGGGTCGGTCCACTAAGATACTCTAACTCTCACCCCATCAAGCCCATCTTCAAACCTAAACCGCCGCAGAAAAAGAAATGCGGCCGAGCTTAAAAAGCCCAAAGGAATGATATAATGAACTAAAGCTAGACAAAAGCGTAAATACGGAATGAAACAAAGGATCAATAGTAAGGTTACAACGGAGAGAAAACAATGAGTCAATGAGGATCCTGCAGAACACAATTATACAGATATCCAAAACACATATAACAAGGAGAACAAAGCAAAGCAAAGCATCTATGACATATATACAAGCACATACAAACCAGGCATACAAATACTGAAACATAAGCAAGCATAGCAGACGTCGCATCCACTCAACACAAGAATAACATGCAATCATATCAGGCAATCAGAAAGTATACAAATCAAACAGAACTCTATAGGGAAAGCGGAAGCAATTAAATAATAAGTGAGCATGGCAATCACACAAGTGTCGACCCTTAGTTGAAAACATAACCAATATTATAATAAAGTAAGTACTAACAAAGAATAAAAACATGGCGTTATACGTAATAAGTAGGAATACAATATGAACATTATAATTAAATGAATTAGGACATAGCATGGCAATTAAACAAGTTAACAAGCCGACGTCATAAGTTAAACCATTTACCCAAGCAAACGGTAGCATAGATGAAATGTAAACATGGCAGTCAATCAACAAGCGATAAGGATTCAACGGATAGTCATAGTCCACGAGATTAATCGAACGAAGTATACATAATAAATGATAAAACTAACGATTACACAAGAGCATGGTCACCGAGATAATTCAAAGGATCACATAACAAGAAGATAGCATATCATCGATGACAACATGTAAATCTTATATCGCATACATACATATCACACGTAATAAACAGAGTCGATAAACATAATTATCATAATCAATCCAATGACATATAATAACCCGAGACGTGAATGGAACCATAGTCCAAGTAACGGAATGAAAGTGTGACGATCAATGTAATGAAGTATCTATATCTTGGTACAAGTAAATCATATAAGGGTATTTAGTAATGAACAAGTGTATACGATTATGGTGCGTTGGGAATACGGAAGGTACAATATAGGTTTATCAAAAGTGTAAGGGTTATCGAATCTACCCGAGCCGGAAACATATCATATCATATCACAAGTAGCCATTGTATTCTAAGGTGACCTCGAATACCATACATAATAGGAGGAGACCTCAAGAATAAATGGAGTAGCTAGCTCCCAGAATTGTGAAGACGCGATTGCACCGACATCATTCACCATATAAAGCTCCAATCGATCAAATCCTCAAACATATCATATCTAGGATGCATCCATACGCCCCGAAACATAGTGTCCAAATCATATACATATAGTGAGCTCATAATCATATCATAATGGGACGGTGTGGAACATCACCAACCACACTAAAGTCATGCCTTTGGTGCATCAATGACACGGTCATGTTACCTTCCTGACTAGGAAACATATTTGGCTCGGGTATCAAACTGAAGGGTCAAAGCATAATCATATCATATCATAAGGGTTCATATCAAAGCTCACATCAAAGTTCATATCAGAATTCATATCGAAGTTCATATCAGATGGTTCATAATCAGAGGTTCATCATCATAAGTTCATAATCATAACAAACGAATATCATAGCGAACAGAATTATATCAAAGGATTTTGTTGGAATCATATCAAAAGGATCATAGCATAAGGAAATCATAGTAAAGGAATATCATAAGCGATGTAAAGTCAAGGATCGAAAAGTTATGAGAAATCCCCACCGAAAAGGGATAGAATATCTGTACCTTAGAAATGAAGGCAAATGAGAATGTGAGCACGAAGAAATAACGCCACGCCTTCTTCAACTAATCTACACGAATTACGGTTCGCATAATACTTATTAGCTCATTTAAGTTATAACGGATTTATCGCTTATATGAATCAGACAATATTTTTAAAGTTATTAAGCGTGTTGTCATTTTTAGTAATGAACCGAAATAAATACTTTAGGGTAATAACCATTAATTAGTCAAACTTAAGGGTTATAAATGATAAATGGTAGACTTAAAGGTTTTAATATGATAATTATCCTATTTGAGGGCTTTATATGACAATTTATAAAGTTCATGGTTTGCATGTGACACTTACCAAAGATTAAGGTTCGAAATGTAATAACTTAAATATATAAAATATACCCAAAATAGTTATATACAGATTTTAATATATGCTTCAGATTTCATTCTTATCATGTACATGTTTCATCAATAATCAAGCTCGCTCGCGGTTCAAATGACTAATATTTACGACCAAATAATCATACTTTACGACTAACACCCGACTCAACTATCCCGACATGCTTTCAAAATTCCAAACAACCCAACCATTTTTCCCGCGATCACCCTCAAACATACCCCCTCGTAAGACCATGTATGTATTCCTTTTAAAAGAAAAAGACTAGGACTGTTTATAAAAATATGTACTAACGAGATGCATTCAACAATCATTTGCCTTTTTGTAAATATGAATGTATTCTTGTAAACAGTTTATGCATGCCAACCATTTTGCCTTTCTTTGGATTCAAGAACATGCATGCACTTTCACAATATAATCTGTAACAACTTCATATATCACGTTTTAATGATAGCAGGTTCATATGGCTTGTTTACATAACTCATCCAATATCACACCATACGAGCCTTATTTTCATGATAGCAGGTTCATAGGGTTTTAATGCATGTGATCGATCCAAAAAAAACAGAACCATGGTCGACTAATACCATTTTTAATAAAGTTATGTTATGATTTCATGTAACCAAGTCTTAACATTTTATGTGTTTATTCCTCATCATCTTATGTGCATAACAATTCATATATATGTGATCATATGGAGGAGAATAACATCCGTCAAAGGTCAAGAAACATAAGAAGGAAAACGAGACTAGATGGTGATATAAGAGTTACCCTTGGTGCGCAACGAGATGAGAAACGAGACTCAAGGAAACAAGACCCACGACCAAGTGACCAAGCCCCACAACCACCTCTGACTAGCCTAGAAATCCCACGACAAGCTCTCTTTGAATTAAACCCCACCGCCTGAGAATCCACCATGATCGAAAACCAACCTCGACTCAGAGCACTTCGGACCCAAGTTTCACGACTAATGACATTCACTATCACGACCCTTGAATCACATCACGATCACCAACCTTCGAGCCACGACACGGCAGCCTCGAATCGAAACGCCTTACTGGAACCTCCTTTGTGCTTTGAATTCGAATGGGATGGGGAGATAGTCTCTTCGTCATTTTTTGTAGAAAGGATTATGTTTGTGTGTGATTTTTGATTTATGGGAAGTAGGTTATAATGAGGAGATTAAATGAGCATAAAAGGGAATGATGGGGAGATAATTGGGCGTTTCATTTGGCTTAGAATAAGGAGAGAATCATTGACTCATTAAATGTTAATTTATTTACCATTATGTTAGCTTTAATTTTGGTTTAATTATTTTGTAACTTGTATATATATTGTAGTACATGTAATGTGTAATAAGTGAAAGTAGATTTTATTATCTTGTATCATTTGATTAATTATGAGTTAAATGTAAAACGATTCAACGATCTTGACGTGTTACGAGTTTTCATAATTATTAAGCTTGAGGGTAAAATGGTCTTTAATACGCTTACGATTTTAGGGTTTTACAAGCAAAGCAACTCTGGGAACCCAAAAAACCGATCCACCAGGAGTATCAATAAAATCATGATGAATAAAAGATGAAGGAGTTTTCAAACCACTAGAAGCTGTAAAGAAGGTGATAAAACACAAAGTCAAAAAGCATAACACAAATAACTTCAAAAATTGTCTTAAAATATCACTGGTGATACTATACATTATTTGAAATATCACTGGTGATACTATAACAGATGATTGTACAAAAAATACTAAACAGAAACAACAACACATCCAATCAAAAACTAACAGCTTATTTAAAAGCAATATAACATCTACATTAATATACTTAAGCACTATCATAACAAAAAACACAAAAACCTATAACTCGAATTCAAAGAACATAAATTGAAAACAACTATAACTCAATTTCACCAATATATGCAACAACTGCAAACACGGCTATTCTTCTTAAATATACAACAACTGCTTTAACAAATCACTTCCAAAACACTAGATTTACGACTACTTTGACTACACAGCAAAACGCTTCCAAGACAAAATACACTAACAGTACAACTATCAGCACCAACACTATCACTCTTCTTCATTCGAATAACTAACAAAAACACAATCTCTCTAATCAATAATATGCAACAACTGCAGCAATAACATCCTACGCATAGAAATATCATAACATCGCAGTAAGAAATCAAGTACACTACATTTACGATTATTTTCAGTAAAAAGCTTAAAATTAGAAGCAAATTACTCTAAAACCTTAATTAAAAAGCAAACTATCGTCAACTTCAAATATCATCAACAAACTACACAGATTAAACCGAACAAAACAAATCCAATCAAACTAGCGACTTATATAAAAGCAAAATCAAACCGACAAATTATATAAAAGCAAAATCAAACTAACAACTTCATGAATAAGCAAAACCTAACAACACCAAACTAAATATCACGGTGATACAAAACGAGTAAACTAACAAATGAATAAAAGCTTAAACACCTTAATTAAACACTTAATTAACAAAACAACTTAATTAATAAATGATTAACATAAAAAAAAGAGTCAATTAAAACGAAAACTCACATGATGCATTATCATCAACGTTAGAAGCAAAATTGAACTCAGAATATCTAAATCAATTGAATCTTCTCCAACAGAACTTCATTAAGATCAAAAATCTCCATTCTGCAAAATTAAAGAAGATAATTACGAAATTGAACAAAATAATGACGAAATTGAAGAAGATAATGAAGAATTGAAGAAAATAATGAAGAATTGAAGAATTACCGGTGGGATAAAGTGGAGGACGTGACGGAGATGACGGTGGTTGTACGGTGATGACGGTGGAGGATGTGGTGGTTGACCTGGTTGTTATGATTGAGAAGACGGTAACCGTTTATGGAGGGAAATCCACACAGAGAAAAGTGTGTGAAAGTGTGTGAGAAACAGAGTGATAAATGAGAAAAAAAATGGTATATATATTGGGGTAAAAAATAGGTTAAAAGGTTTTAATCTTAGATTAATGACAGCTATTAGATCAATCCAAATAGAAGGTGATGATTTGTCCCTTGATAAACACCAAAATAAGAGTATGCAAATGAAAATTCCTCGTATATGTGTATGTGTTGATTACATTATTAAGGGCTCGTTTGGTTTGTTGTCAGGAATGACAATGGGTATTGGATTTGGAATGAGGTAGAATGATAATGGGTATGAAAAAGTGTATCATTACGATTGTTTATGTTTGGTTGATAAAATATGGTATGAAAAAGTGTATAGATATTTTAATTTTGTAGTGGAAAAAGAGGGTCCACGGAATGGATTTCATAGACACCAAATTCATGCAGAATTTAATCTACGACTACGATATACCTATTTCATTACCTGGGGCACAAAACAAAACAAAATGAACACCGACTATGACTTTGAAAGTCATAGTCTCATTCCCATTAACGCAAACCAAACGGGCCCTAAAACATATTACCGGTTCAATTTCAATAGCCGCAAGGATGCGCAATCCCCTTGACCACTACCATTCATCATCATGGTAGGAGTCATGATGAGTTTTTATACAAGCTTATACTGCTCACTTGAATTTCCAACAATTTCATGCAAGCTTCGATTAAATAATTAATTGATGACGTTAGGTGGGCACGGTCGTGACCTGTGTCAACGGTGTCACATCGCCTTTCTCTCCACGACTGTACACGATCGTTTGTCGCGAACGATGACCAAATTAAAAAACAAAAACAAAGAAACAAAACAAAAACAAGAAAGAAAGAAACAAAGAATCGGTCGAAAATCCAACCGATGTTGGAAAATTCGTTGCCTCGACCGATATTATGACTAATGCCCACAATCGTACCGACCGATGCTAATATCGGTCGTCTTTGGTTTTTTAGATTGACCGACCGAGTTTAATATGTCTAGTGCGTCCAGCCTTATAATCATCAAATAACTTGTGATATTTTTTAAATCCTCCCCTATTGTATTCAACTTGAAGAAAAGTAAATGCGTTGTAAATCGTTTTTGTAGATTCACATTAATCATGTTAACATTTATATAACAACTAGATCTCGTATACATTCCATATACATTCCGTGAATTTATATAAAATGAAGTTGATATGTTTAAATTTTATATTATTCTACTATTAACTTAGACAATTTTGATACATGCAACATTACACAGTAATTAAAAAGTTCTCGTTACTCGTTTTAAAGAGGCGAGAGCATGAATTATTAGACTAATGCTAAGGCTAAACACAATTAAGAACCTGGTTCCCGCATGTATCGCCTTTCTCTCCCGACGACGACCTACCGCTTGAATAACGACTGAGATTTTTTTTTTAAATATTTTTAAAAACAAAGTTAAACTTCATTAATAAAAATACTTAACATTACAACAATAATTAAAACATAAACTAATAAAACGTAACGTTACAATACTTATTAAAACTCGCAACTTAATAATCTAAGTTGTAACGTTCTTTGATTCTTTGCTTTAAGTTGTTGAAGTTCTATTAGTTGTCGCGGGCATATTTGTGTCGAGGGTGTGTTGTAGAAAATTAAATCTTGCGTCCGGTTTGATTGTCTTTGTCAATGCAAGTCACGACTTTGAGCTCAAGTTTCTCCTTTGAACTCCTCGGCTCGCCTTGCCCTTGCTCTCCGCAAGCTCCAACTTTTTTGCTTCAACTTTATGTATTCCTCTTCCATATTCTTGTTTTTTTCCTTACTTGAACTTTTGAACTTGAAAAGTTCTTGGCCATAATAGTAACAAATGATGTTGGTGGCTCGGGTGCTTTCTTCTTGGTCGTCCACTAATTTTGGTCGTGATTCTCGAGTCTCTTCTTCTTCGTAATCATCCACGCCTGGGATTAAAAGGACCTTATGTTGACCCCGAGGTGGTTTTCAAGTCTTGGATTTCTTCCGACAATTCGGGTGAAAGGTGCATCTCAATGCTTTTCCAAGCGTAATGCCCTCTCAAAACTTTCTAACACTCCTTCAATGTAAACTCATGCTTGTGAATCACACGGTATTCGTTACAAGCCTTTTCATAGTCGTCTTCGTCATTCTCACCGCTTCCGTGATTATTCTTGATATTATCCATAATTGCACAAAAGAAACCAACCCTAGAACGAATCCTACCATTTCATTTGGTGGTTATGGAGTCGTAGGTTCTTGTTGAACCAGTTTCATTTTCAAAGTACGCTATCACCTCATCCCAAAACCCACTCCGGTTGATAGCGTTCCCTCTAGCCGAATTTTCCGACACATGTATCCAAGCTCTATAAAGCGCGACCTCTTCCGCTTTTGTCCATGCTTCGACCTTTTTGGTTGCAACATTCTTGCCCTTCTCCTTTGTAGCCCGTTTTGAACCCTTCTTTGATTTGACGAGTGACGTCTCTTCGACATCGTCTTCAATATGAATAGAACCGTGGTATGAACCGTGCCCCGAACCTTGTCCCATCGAAGCATCTTGAGTCGGGTATTCTTGAGACGTGTATTTTTGAGGAGGGAATTCCATAAAATGCTCAAAATCCATACCAAGATTAACACCATGAAGCGGTGAAAACGATTGATTAGGTTGGAAAGATTGGGAGAAATCCATGTTAGGATGATATGACGACCCGCTTGGTGCTTGGTTTTGATTGATACTGACGACCGTGGGAAATATGGACGATTGACGAAACGGGTTTTGATTGTGGTTGGGTTGTGGTAGTCGTGTTTCATAATCAAAACCGGGTGCTCGAAAACGAATACCCCAATTTTGTGGTGGTGTTACACCGGTTAATTCAAACGGTGGATCAGGTGAGAAATTCAAGTTCGAGGAATTTTGGGGAAGTCGGGATCGTCGGTTTTTTGATATGGGAGTTCTTCTTTGTGACATGATGAATATTGATGAGAAGTTGTTTTAATTGTGTTTGAAATTGTGTGTTTAAAAATATGTTGAGGTTGGTATTTATAATGTTGTAAAAGTGGTAATTTTTTTTTTACAAACGGTAACAATTTGAAATTATGTGGCTTTGATACTCGGTTGAGAAGGCAACCTAGTTCACTCCTCATTTGCCCTCAACCTTCCTCAACCGATCACCCAACAATGGGGCAACCGGGGTCAACCGAACACTCAACCGATCGGGGCAACCGACCATTGCGTTTAGCCTAATGGGCGTTGGAGGCCAACCCAACGCGCCAAAAGCAACGCGCCTCCCCCACTAGCTCGAACCAAAGCGACGCATTGCTTCCCAACCTTTTCAAAGTAATGGTTGCCTAGCCAACCGAAACTTTCATTCTTGTTTGTGTGTGTAGTTTTTATTTTATTTGTTTTTGTGGGGTATGTTTTATGTTGTTGTTGTTGTGGTCGTCTTGTTAGAGCATAAGGTATGCAAGCTACCAATAACACGTTATTGGTATGCCACCCCAACGTCACATCATATACCTCCAAATAACACACCGATGACTAAAACACTCTCCCTCATAACACACCACTAACATGTTATTGGGTCTCACAAATTACCCCACTAAAAATACCCACTCACTAAAAAAAAAAAAATGCAAATGGCGTGAGCCATTGCATTTGCTCAAAACGTTTGGCTCACGAATGACACGATGCTCCGGTACGGTTGGCACACGAATGACATGTATTTGGCATGTTAAATGTTCTCCATACCATGTGCTCTTAGCAAGTTATGGTTGGGGTGAAGTCTTAGAGAGAGAAAGCTGAGGTTGTGATGAGGTGGCGGGGTGTGACCACAAATATTGTAGTCACCATTAGCATCAATCTTATACTATAACTAGGAGTACGTGATCACACTCTTTCACCTTTCACATAAGCGTCACCTCAACTTTCTCTTTCATCTTACTCTTTCTCACCTTTCACCTTCATTAGTCACCACTACTCTCACCTTTCATTAAAATATCAACTTTATACAAACATATTCCACTAAATACTCCATACACACTCACAAATTAAATAAAAAATAATAAAACAAAAAGGGATGGCACAAATGCCGAGAGGTGACGGCCTCACCTCTATCTCCCTTTTTCTTGCCTTGTCACACGTGAGTTGGGTCTTCCGGAATAGGGTGGCGTGTGAGTTGGGTCTTCCGGATGGGGTGGCGCGTGAGTTGGGTCTTCACGAGTGAGGGATCACCCTTCACTCCCTCTAGTCTTATCTTCGTCCCAAAATAAGTGTTCACTTTGACTTTTTGAAGTTTTTTCTTATTCAACTTTGACCTTATCTATTTATTTTTTGTTATATAATACTTAATGCAAAATACATGAATGGGTTAGGTTTTAAATGTAGTTTCATAGTGTAATTTTTGTCAAGTATTATATATACACAAATAAAAATATTTAAAATCAATGTTGAACACGAAAAACTTCGAAAAGCAAAAATAGATACTTATTTTGGGAAGAAGGGGAGTATATAAGTTGGGATTTATACTTTTGTCATACAACCAGTTTGTATAGATAGACAGGATAATGTCAATTTAAATATATGAACGAGATATAATGAATAATGTCAATTTGGGAAAGAAAATTAAAAGAAATATCACGTTCTATCTTAATTTAAGAAGTTATCTAAGCATTTAAGTTGAAGATGTATTATTTTATGTGATGACATGATTACCAAAGTGGAAACTATTTATTTGAATATTTAATAGTTACAAGTAACATATATCAGATGCAACTTACATTTTTAATTTTTTATATACCCATTGTATCACTTAAAATAATTTAACAATCAACTAATCCAATTGTAAGTCTTCTAACATGTACAGATTGAGAGCTCGTTTGTGTTACTTCATGTAGCGGGTTATTGAGCTTGAGTAAGGATCAACGAAGTAAAATTAAAATGAAGAAGAGTAAGAAACCACAACAAGACATTTCAGATCGCACTCTAAAGAAATAGATGATCTCTCCCTAAATTTCACCTCCTTATTCAAATGCTACCAAATTTCTTCTCATTCTTCTTATTTCAATTTATCTTCTCATCAGATCTCTTCCTATTGAGCTTATCATACTTTTAAAAGTTTATAAGCTCACTTTCTTATATGCATATCAATGATTATAAGATTATTTTTTCGAACAAGGCAATTTCATTAAAACAAAGACAAAGTACACCAAGATGTTATAACACAAAGACATACAAAACAATCAGGCAACCCACATGACTGCTATTACAAAAACAGCATAAACTAAGCCAAGAAAAGAAACGATGGCCTCACAACCAATCTCACACTTTGTGCACCAACAAACTCACCTACACCTTTGATTTCCCACAACCTTGACTTATATGATTTAAGAGCAGTTACAATCGTAACACCATAACACCAATAACACCGTTCACGTCAGCGCCACATCAGCTTTAACATTTAACATTAACATCTTAAAAAAACACGCACAACCATAACATCCCAATAACATTTCATATTTTCAATTTCAACCCCTAAACTAAAACAAAACTTCATTTATTAAACTAAACATACCATTAAATTTGAAAACATATTACAATACGAAATTAAAAAATACATCGAAAAAAATTACAACAAATAAAAAATACATCGAAATTAAAAACACACCGTAAATTAAACGTTACAACATAAAGGAAATGACAACGAAATTAAAAAACACACCGTAAATTTGAAAACATATTACATACTTATTCATCATCGCCGCTCTCTTGTTGTTGTTGTCCATGTCGTTCAAGATTCTTCACCAAACATGCTCCATAAGGTCCCGTTGGAGTTGGGTATCGCTTGTCGGTCGTGTATTTCTTTTGCCTTACGATGTAGTATCACATCTTCGATCCATCTTCGCCTCAAATTTACCCACAGTCGTTATAGTCACGTAATGCAAATTTTGATCTTTTATAATCATGTTATGCATAATAATGCAACAATACATGATTCTACGTATCGTGGCAATTTCATATTGACGTCTTTGGTTGTTGTAGTATACCCCAACGACCTTGAAGAACACCAAAAGCACGCTCAATATCCTTTTGGGCACTTTCTTGTCTCCTTTAAAGTATGTATGTTTTTCATCGCTTGTTGCCGTGAAGGATTTGACTAAAGTTGCCCACTGTGGATAAATTCCATCAACCAAGTAATACCCTGCTCATACCTAGTTCCGCTGACCATATAAGGTGCTTTTGGGCATTGTCGAGAAGAAGGTCGTCGAATAACGAAGATTTATCTAAAACATTAACATCGTTATTTGCCCCGCCATCCCAAAAATGCATGCCGATCCATAAATCTTGAGAAGCAATAGCTTCAAGCATAATTGTTGGGTATTTTTTATCACCCCTAGCAAAATGCCCTTGCCAAGCCATCGGACAATTTTTCCATTCCTGCAGCATCGATCAATGCTACCCAAAGATTCCTAAAACCATGTTTTTCTTCATGATGTTGATAAATTTTTGAATGTCGGCCCATGTTGGTTTTTCTTAAATACTCCGCATAAACAAATCAATAATGCATTTGTTAAAATTATCAAGACATACTTTGAAGTACTCGCACCCATTTGCAAGTATTCATCAAATGCATCGGTGTGGTGCCGACGCCAATTTGGCGTGTATGGCGACGTGACACTTCATTAGAGCACTTATACTCATTCGACCCGCATAATCGGGTGTTTGCCTAAAAAGGTAAAATGATCCGAATATTATCGAAGTATAAGATTCAATACCTTCAACTATTTGCGGTGAATAGTTTCGCTCATACGAAATCTTCTACGAAAATTTCGGTTTGTATACTCACAACCTTGTACGAATAATCGCTATGCAGACGTTCTTCTCAAGCTCACGCTCACGATATACATGGCTACGAGAACGATTAGGATGTTGAGATTCAATACTTTCTTGTTGTTCCAACCGAAGGTGATACTCGACGCTGGCCGCCATAAATTGAAGTCCTCTTGGTCATCAACGTCGACCAAGACAGAGAATATCACCACTGATTTGGATCCATTGTGAATCTAATTTGATTTTGAATTATGAAAGTGTGAAGAGGAAGTATATAAAGTGTGAATGGAAGTGTGAAAAAATAGAGTTTTAGTTGGGTATTTATAGTGGTAAAAAATGTTTTTATTTTATTTATTTATTTATTTTTTGAAAACTAGCCGTTAGGGGTTTTTGTAATTTTTTTGAATTTGTAACGGATACTAGCCGCTGAGGGACTAGTTGTGTAACTTTTTCAATTTTTTTTTTTTTTTTTTGCCCTTAACGGGCGTTATGTTGGCAACGCAAGTCCAATAACGCCGTTACCCATCATCACCTCCAACGGCGTTAAAAATGCCCCTAACGGCGTTGGGGCGTTACCGTTGTGAGTGCTCTAAACAACCAATTTCAATAGAACTACCATGAATATACTCAACTGCATAGTTTAATCCAAGACGTTATACTCTTGGCATTCATAGTACCAAACACCCCTTTCCACATCCGCACAATTTTTAAAATGTACATGATCCTGGATCCACCAGCCAAACGTCCCATCTTACTTTATACTATAAGCTCAACTTAGTAAATTAATAGAAGGGACAAGTTATCCATGACGCCGTCGCCCCCTTCCTCTTAAAAAAAGAATACAAGTGGCACCTCGACACCCTTGTTTTTTTTTTTTAATTTTCTTTTTACTTTTAAATTTTTGTTTATATAGAAAAGCTATAAGTCGAAAAATACGAAAAAGAAAATATAAAGTTTAATAAATTAAAAGCTTAAGACTAACAAAAAACACGAAACAAAAAATAAAACAAAACATAAAAATACACAACATTAAGTTGAACAATAAATAATACACATACCAAAACGATACATTTAAAAAAATAAGCGCTATTTAGCAACCAAAACCCTTGTGGGCAAGAATCACCTAGAAATGAAGTTAATCTTCACACTTTTTCCATTATATGTAGCATTCTTTTTTTCTCATTCGTCAATAAACTTCATCGTTAGTCCTTTGTGTACCGCTACCAAAAAAAAGCGATCGTTAGTCCTTTATACTAACGATCGTTAATAAATAACTTAAAATTTGGTTATCTTACGCTAAACTTGCGTCGTTGGTCCTTTATACTAACAATCGTTAAAAATAACTTAAAATTTGGTTTCTTACGCCGCACGCTTTACACGCTTTAACACGCCGTCCGCTTTTTCACGTTTTATCCGCTTTTACGTTGTCACCATTTTTACACGTTTCGTCCGCTTTCACTTTTCTTCGCTTTTCCCCGCTTCGCCGCTTTTCACGCCATCAGTTTTACGCCATCCATTTTACACATTTCGTCCATTTTGCATCGCCGCTCGTTTTACATGTTTTCATCCGCTTTAACACGGTTTCGCTCGCTTTTCACGTTTTCAATCGCTTTACACGCTTCATTCATTTTAACACGGCTTTGTTTGTTTTCACATTTTCTTCTATTTTACACGCTTGCATCCGCTTTTGCGTGTTTTCGCCGCTTGCGAGTTTCATATGTTTTACACATTTCATTATGTTTTAACACGTTTTCGTCCATTTTAACACGTATTCGTCCGTTATTCACGCCATCCATTTTTCACGCCATCCGCTTCTACATATTTTCATCCGTTTTGCGTTTTCGTCCGTTTTGCATGTTTCGTCCGTTGTTTCACGTTTTCGTCCGTTTTACGCCATCCGTTGTTTCACGATTCGCTCGTGTTTGCACATTTTGTGTAAAACGGACGAAAAAGTGTAGAGACGGATGAAAACGTGTAAAAACGGAGGAAAACGAGAAAAATGGACTAAAGCGTGTTAAAACAAAAAAATTTGTGTAAAACCATACGAAATCATGCAAAACAATGGCGTGAAAAACGGACGAAACGTGTTAGAACGGACGAAAATGTGTAAGAAGGGATGAAAGCGCATCAACGGACGAAAATGTGTTAAACGATGAAACGTAAAACGCATGAAAGTGTGAAAACGAAGAAAACGTAAAACGAATGAAAATATGCAAAACGGACGAAAATGTGTAAAACGATGAAAACGCAAAACAATAAAACGTAAAACGGATGTAAACGTAAAACGGATGAAAACGTGAAAAACGATGAAAGCGTGCTAAACGGACCAAAACGTAAAGACGGACGAAAACGTGAAAACGTACAAAACGTGTAAAACGGATGAAAACATGTAAAACGGATGAAACGTGTAAAAAGACGAAAAGTTGAAAAGCGGACGAAGACGAAAACGTATTTAAAACGTGAAAACGCGAAAAACGTGTTAAAACGAATGAAACGTAAAAACGGTGGCGTGAAAACGAACAAAACGTAAGAAAACCAAATTTTAAGTTATTTTTAAAGATCGTTAATATAAAGGACCAACGACGCAAGCTTTAACAGAAGATAACCAAATTTTAAGTTATTTATTAACGATCGTTAGCAGTAGCGACTAACGATGCGGTGTTTTTGGTAACGGTGACACAAAGCGACTAACGATAAGTTTATTGGCGTATAAAAAAAAAAAGAACGCTACATACAATTTAAAAACGTCTGTTAAATACATTTCTGTTGATTCACCAAAAAAACACACAATATAGTCGAGTACTAATTCATGTAGGGTCCCACTTAGTGATCAACGTCTAGTAGGAGCCGTCCAACGCGGTTACAAGTTGGTGTAGAATACAATACAAAGTCGCCGAACCAAACCGGATATCCTCTTTTGATCCGATACAATAACCGTTGACTACCCTTCATCAATCTCATATATATAGTTGACTTTCATTCCATAATTATCATCTCCACCACTAACCAACAAATAAAAAGAATTAAGTTGCTCCTCCTAAAATATTACCAGAAATGGAAGGCGGCGTTGCGGCTGAGGAAGGACGGTGAGATGTGCGGCGTGGATCAAACGTCCTGAAAATGCGCATTTAGTTGCTTTAGGAAAGTCTAGTCCTCCTTCTCTTCAGATTTTCACTTTTGATCGTCTTACTAATTCTCTCGCTTCTTCTCCTTCGGTATGTGTAGATTTTAACACTCGCACTCACTTTATTTATATAAAAACTTATGAATCACGCCCTGTGTGTGTGTTTGTGTTAGTTTTTTATTTTTTATTAAGTTCTGTCTAGATATACTAGTGTATGTGCATATATATGATTTGTGTTTCTATGTAAGCAAACGTTGTTTGTTCTGTTCAGTTATAGGTGCCCTCACGTTACTAGTTAAACTGTATTTATTAAACTCAAACTTTACTTTTATATTAAAAAATACATTTAGGGGGTGTTTGTTTCGGCTTATATAGCTGGCTTATGACTTATTTGATTTTGGGCTTATGTTTCATGAGCTCATTTTTTGTGGCTTATTTTGAAACTTTTTGGCTTTATATAAGTTTGTCGTGTCATAATAAGCTTAAGTAAGCTGAAAAGTTTCAAAATAAGCCACAAGAAGTGTGCTTACGAAACATAAGCCCAAAACCAAATAAGCCATAAGCGGGCTATATAAGCCGAAGCAAACACCCCCAAAAAGGCAAAAATAAGTAGTAATCTCAAAGTTTCATTTTATAGTCGGTTTAACCTTTGCAATGAGGGCATCCATTAGATAAACCTTTATAAAATTATGTAAATATTGGCGATTTCATGGAAAAAACAGCCCCCTTCTATCTTTTTCGGTTAAATCATGTTTCTGAATGTGTGTGTTGGTTATAATAACTTATAAGTTAGTTGGAAGTCGATTAGTTGACTAAATATGTGTGTTGTTTGGAGGAATAGGTAACTTTTGAGTTTGAAGAAGGATGTGATCCGGTGAGTATAGCCGTCCATCCAAGTGGTGATGATATCGTTGTCTCGACGACTAAGAGCTGCAGGTATACTCACTTTAAACACGAAATAATGAATAATCACTCTTGTTAGAATTGATTGTAGTTTCGGTTTGAAATAAGAGATCACTGTAATACGATGTTAGAAGTTTTGTTTACCTTAGTTGGAAATGGATCTTGATAAGGTAGTTTCGTTTATTAAAATCTGTGCCATGGTGTTAAAGTTAGGACAGGTTTAAGGGAGGATAGGTTGATGGCGCAAACTAGACTGTTTATACCTCCGCTGGCAAAAAAATAATTTGTATGGCCTGCATCAATATGATCTAGAACGTTTACTTATGATGGCAATGATTATGTCCTCTAGTCATGAAATTTGGTGTGCCGTGTAAATATCTGCTTATCCCTCTATATCTAGACTCTGATGTCTGATCGTGTATCTGGTCGAAAGTCATTTTTAAGGATCTACACCTTAAGACTAAGAGCTTTATGGGTTTCACTGTTTCTGATCAAAATATGCCTGTACTGATAGTTCATGATTCCAAATATCTATTTTCATGGGTTCACAATGTTTTACCTAAGAATCCTTTTCATGGGTAAGTGCCTTCTGTAAGCATCTATGTTGAATTATACTATGCAAGCATTAAGTAGTTTGTTAATGTTAGCAATTTATGATTTAGATACAATAATATATACAAAATTACAAATACCTTTCGTTGGAAACTGTTGTCTTTAATGTTGTTATCTTACATTTCTTACAAGTTTCCAACATGCACTAGATAACTATAGACAGAGGATGAGCTTTTTTTTTTACTACGCGCAGGCTGTTTCAACTTTATGGCCAAGAGAATCATATTAAGATGGTAACCAAAGAGCTAACACCTCTACAAGATGTGGGGCCACAAAGGTGCCTTGCCTTTAGCACCGATGGATCTAGATTTGCTGCAGGAGGGGTGGTAAGCATATCGTTAACTTCCTTGTTTATAAATATGCTCTTGTGTGCACTGTGTTTAATTCAAATTTGGTTAATTACTTGAAGGATGGGCATCTCAGAATTCATGAGTGGCCAAGCATGCGCGTTATAGTAGATGAATCAAAAGCTCACAAGTCATTCAATGATATGGATTTCAGGTGGGTAGATTTTGAATATTCATCATATGAAACATGTACCTTGGCACCTTGTTGTATTACTCAAAGTAATTTTATCTCGATGATGATCATGTACTTGTGGTATAATTATAAAACGACAATGTTACATTTCTCTTTACCTCCACCGTCCACATTGCTCACTCATGTACCAACATTTTTATTTGTCATAAATGGAAATTGGTACACATAATCAAAGCGCTTAAAATTTTATTACGTTTGTTACCTTGTTCTTTGAGCAATGACTTTATAAGCAAGGCCTTGATTGAGTTAGGTAGTTCATGTCTTTGTCTCTATACTCTCAGTCGTTGTGTTATGGTTAGTCGATGACTCGATCACCTTCATACTATCTAACCACCTTAAACCTGTTCAGGATTCTGCCTGCAACTAATATATTGGGAATATATGTTAAAGAGGCGTGATATCTAATGCAATATACTTTTGCGACATATATCGCCTTACTGATTATTGTACCTCAGCCTAGACTCAGAGTTCTTAGCTTCAACATCCACTGATGGATCCGCTAGGATTTGGAATGCAGCTGATGGTGTCCCAGTCAACTCTTTAACTCAAGTTCGTAATACATAATTAATACTTCAAAAACTTCGATTGTAGCAAATTCCTTATTAGACGGGTTCATTTTTCTATGTTTCTTTTTCCCCAACGCAGGATGAGAAAATTGAGCTATGTCGATTCTCAAAGGATGGAACAAAACCATTTTTGTTTTGCACAGTCCAAAAAGGTATTTCTATATTTGCATAAAGTTCAACATGATACAGTTTTCTGTAACTTTCTTTCTTATCACGTCGATTTGTATATATGCAGGCAATAAATCAATTACAGTTGTTTGGGATATCAGTACGTGGAACAGAATTGGGTTCAAAAGACTTCTTAGAAAGCCTGCTTGTGTAATGTCAATCAGTCTGGATGGGAAATATTTAGCTCAGTAAGTGTTTATTTTTGCTTGGATATTAAGTAAGGACCGGGTAAACTTCAATTGGGACTCAAGTAATAGCAAGTAAACCTTTTTAGGTTTGTGTTGAAATAGTTCATCTTATTTGTTGTATATATATTACAAATAGTTACAAGTATCTCAGTTTTTGTGTTTATGATTAGAAACCTTTCCTGGTTGTTTTATGATTCTACACTTGCAAAAAAAAAAAAGCTCTTAAGTTTTATTTATTTATTTTTTTATTATTATTATTTATTTATTTTTTTTTACTGTCACTACAATTCACCTGAACATAAAATGGTCAACTTCATATGAATTTAATCTAAGTTTTTGCCAGAATATCTCAAGCTTTATTAGCGTGGGAATGTGTGTGGTAGATTAGGCTCTTTTCTTATCTTACATAAAGTCTAATGCAACATATTAATGTTATACAGGGGAAGTAAAGATGGTGATGTATGTGTAGTAGCAGTGAAGAAGATGGAGGTCTCTCACTGGAGTAAGCGCCTTCATTTGGGCTTTCCAGTCACCTCCCTTGATTTCTGTCCCAGTGAAAGGTAAAGCAACATTTGTAATCTCATCTGCTCCTTGGTTGAATTTCATGTAAAGATTGTGTGTTATTCATATCAACTTTTTTATTGCTGGCAAAATGGGTGGGTTGGGCAACATGTGAAAACGGGGTTGGGGTGGATAGTGCCGGCTCTAAACTTTTATTTTATTTTTTGTTTGGATTATCCGATGTTTGAAATATGATTAAATAACTACATTATATTATTCAACAGTAATCTTAACTTTTAGGAAGGGGTGGAGGGATAGAATTAGGATTTGCGGGTAGTGGTTCTAGGTGCTTGGCTTCTAGGAGCCCCTTTTTGCCTCCTTGCGTGTTTTGTTTTGTGGCCTCCTTTTTGCTTTTTGCTTGTCGTAGTCTTAGGCCCCGTGCGTGGTTTGCTTTGCTCTGTTGTTGCTCCCTTAGTTCTTGCCTGCTTTGTCTTGCCCCCTGCGTTTTTTTTTTTTTTTTTTTTTTTTTTTTTTTTTTTTCATTAGCTTTATGCCTCGTGTGTTACTTTGCTTTGCTCTGTGTTGCCCTCTTTTGTTGGTCTGCTTCTGGTGTGCCTGGGCTTTTGGTTTTATTTCTGCTGCGCTTTGCTTTTGGCTTATTTTCTGTGTGCTTCTGCGTGGTCCTTTTTCCCTGCTTATGCTTTCTTTGCTTCGCTTGTGCCTTTTGTTTTTGTAGTTTGCTACCTACATCTTATCGCACTAGCACACATGCACTTGCCGGAGGTCTCGTTGGAAGCAGTCTCTCTACACACGGGTTTACCTTGGTGTAGGGGTAGGATCTGCTCACATTTTACCTCCCATACCCCGCCTAGGCGGGATTGGGTTTGTTGTTGTTGTGAGTAATCTTAACTTTTAATTAAAATGATGTACAAAGTTTCATGCATTTTACGGGTGCAATTCTGATGACTTTTAACCTTTGTGACCAGCTGTAATCTGACCTGGTTCTCTTTTAGCTCAACTCATTTTACCCACGAGATTAAACATAACCCAAATGGACCCATCTGTGTATAAATGGGTCAGAATTGCTACCTTTAAAAGCTACTGTTGGAGTTTTAACTATGTGAAACTCACTCTTTGAACACAATGAACTTGATTTATTAAATAAAATTTTTAACATCAACAAATAGAGTTCTACAACCACCAAAGGTTAGTTCAGAAGAGAATGGATGTGCAATAACGCTAATGGATATATTCAAATGGATAAGAGCATTAATTTGTTTCTATGATATTTTGCACTTGTTCAATAGACTGTTTACAAATCTTAAAAGTTCACAAGTATCTTTTTCGTATCAGCAGCAGCTAGTTATATTACAGAAATCCTTGTTTTGAAACTTAAATTAACAAGTGTTGGTGGCTTGGTGCACTTCTGCAGGGTTGTTCTTTCCACTTCAAATGAATGGGGAGCTATGATAACCAAATTAAATGTTCCTGCAGATTGGAAAGGTATGTCTCTATCTCACATACATATCCACATAACCACACCATCTACACTGGTGTTAAATACATGTGAAGTAAAAGCATGTGACCCGACTGAAGCCCCAATTATAACTAAAACCCGTGAGGACCCAAAAGGAGGAAACATACATTTGAAAATACTACTTATGGGTCCTCCTTCCTGGTTTAATTCTCTATTGTTGTTAGTATTCTGTAATTCAATGGGGCTGTTACTGCCTATTTTGTGACGGTTTAAAGATACTAAATTTATATATTTAAATACATATAAATTATCAAAATATACAGAAGCTTGGTAGAATATACTGAAATGCTAAAGTTAAAACTAAATTACTCTAATACGCACAATTTTCTAATATTTGATTATGAGCGAGTAACTCTAATTAATCAAGAGTTATCGACATATGTGTGGCGACAGTTGTAGCTCATTCATAACTAGACAGTTGTAGCTCATTCATAACTAATACAAGTCGTGTATTTATTTATTTTGGGTACAGAATGGCAGATATATATCTTGCTTCTAGGACTGTTTTTGGCATCTGCAGTCTTGTGCTACATATTCTTCGAGCATTCTGACTCATTTTGGAACTTTCCTCTCGGGAAAGACCAGCCTACCCGGCCAAAGCTCGGTTCCTTTTTAGGAGACGCGCAATCTGATGACAAGAACATGTGGGGTCCCGTGGACTTGTAGACATCGGTACCCTGTATGTGCTTCTTTTTCTCCTCGTAAATGATATGTAGGCACCACGGATCAACATTTCAGCGAATTTGGAGCTAAGAGGAAGATTACCCGGCTTATGACTTGTTACTGTTTTGGTATCTCACACTTGTAGAACTTGTGCACGCTTGGTAAACTGTATGTCGAGAACAAAAACAATGTTCTTATTAAATTTTGTTATTCTAGTTTGAAGTGTGTAATATTTAGGATGATTAAAGTCATCTTGTGTGCAATATTTTTTTTTTTCTTTTCTTTTCTTCCTAATATAGTATCATGAAATTGAAAAGGCACGCTTTCATGTTATATTCACATATCACATATCACTGATTGATATTAATTGTGATTAAGATCTAAAGGTGGGTCAAATGCAAATTAGAAGCCAGAATTTGAATTCAACATTTTTGTTTAAGAAATGTCAAACAATACAATTGATCACGTTTAACTTGAATATATACTGTCTAATAGAGTATTATCCGATGATCGTGCTAAAAAAGGGATGGTTTCATCAAGGCTGAGGCATACCTCCTTGAGGTTATCTTGCTACAGCAAGTGCATTTACCTGCAAGAAAAAGTTATGCGGAAAGTGAAATATAAGTTGAGGGAAAATAAAATATGCACATGTATGGATATAAAACATGTATAACCAAGTTGTTACAACAACTGTGAGTCTACTCTGAATAACGAAACCAGGTTTCAAAGCACACGTACTAGTAGGTCCATCTACTCTGAATAACGAAACCAGGTTTCAAACCAGGTTTTAAAGTTGGAAAACAAAGACCGTGATAGTGCAGTGGATTAGCGCTTGACTTTGGATAAAAAGGTCGCCGGTTCCACTCCTACTGTTGTCGCTTTAAAGTTTCCGAAGGTCGGAAACCATGGCTACTTAAGAGAAAAACGCCTTTAAAGTTGGAGCTGTCAGAGCAAGGTGGCACGGGAATATATTAAAGAGTTCTTTAAAGGCCAATATATCCAACTGTTTGGTTATATATCCTCCACGATGTAAGATCATTGCTAAACACTTATTTTAAGCTTATTGAAACTTTATAATTGCTTTTGACTCTGGTCTCTCTTAGCTATGTACCCTCATCAGGCTACATCAATTTGGGTTCTACAACTTGGGAGCAATATAGAAGTTCGTTCTTCCGAAATGTTAAGTTCTCTATGTGTATGTATTTCCTTTTGAAATGTCACTGGATTATTATTGCTATAACTGACTGACGGAAGAGAATATAGAGTTGGTTACTTTGACTTAATTACCTATAAATGGGTCTATTCGGGTTATGTTTTACCACAAGTGTATTTTTTATGCATAAAAAGTTCCACCTGATCCGACTCATACAATAGATACATGTATTGATCTAAGCTGCCTGTGTAGCCACCTATAACTTTTTAATACAATTTGGGCGACTTTGACCCGTTGTCATCTCTAGTTTACGTAACAAGATTTATGAGGGTAATGTTATGCTATGATACAACACAATGTACATAACATTGCCCCCTTCTGTGGGTTGGAAATGTGGTTTATGGACTAACTTTTTGTTACGTGAAATTTTTGAAAACTATGTTTCCACTTTTGGATGAACTATGAGCATGAAAAACTTATGTTGTTTGTATGGGTTTCGTTATTATTTTTTTTGAGAGTCCAACATAGAGTAGTTCTTAATTCGGCAGAGCCCGATCACCGAATATCGACCGACAAGATTTGGTTTGTGGTGAGATTGATTTAGTCCTAGCTATCGGTTTTTCTCGATGTGTTTTTACCGTATAAATGGATTAATCGCATGTACTTTTAGGATTTTGATATTCGTAAATGGATAGATATGCTGGTGGTTCAAGTCGGTTACTGTGCATATGCAAATGGAAAGATGTGCTAGTTGTTCGTGTCCAAAATAATTTGGCTGATAACTATAAAGATTAAAAGCAATGTTAGACATTCCAAAATTTTAAGCGTAAACAAAATGTCTAAACTAGAGGAAAAAAAAAAGGGGTTAACCGCTGCCAGAACTCGAACCTGGGACTCCCGGTTAAAGGAGCCGGATCAATTCGATTGATTTGAGAGTTGTGCTACAGCGGTATTTGTTGATAGGCTTCACTTTTAATTCTATTTAAACGAGAATTGAAAAAACGTCAACCATGGTCAACAAAATCCCACTTTCGTTATACGCGATATAAATTAATCTTTTATTTTCCTCTATATGATTTTCCTAATTTTCATGTTGCAATATACTCCTTACAAGCTCTCTCACTCTCTAGACGTACTGATTAATACTTTCGTTGCAAGGCAAGTCATACGTCGGCTGAGGTTTGGCCAATTCCTTGGTCGGTTAAGCTAGGAGATCGACCCCCTCATCACTATAGATATAAATTACGAATATGGTAAGTTATGAGCTTTTTTCTATACATCAAAGTTCTTTCCATATAATTCATTATATATACCCCCATCAGAATCCTACAACGAGAAAGCAAAAAACCCTTCTGACAATAATGTCGAAGTTCACACAAACATTATGTATTATTTTTGCTTTTGTTTCTTTGTTCTTGAATGCCACCCGAAGCCGCCCACAACCGGCATTACAATATGATTCGGGACCAGAAAACCCGCCATCATGTGATAGTTTTAAGCTCAGGATGAATGATTGCTCACCGTATCTTAAAGAAGATTCAAGCATGGCCGAGCCTGGTACTTCTTGTTGTTCGGGAGTTATGGATGTATGGAAAGTTGATTCCAAGTGTGCTGGCGAAGTTTTGAAGAGTATTGTTAACTTAAGGAATATGAATCATGTTTCTTCTACTTGCGGTAATTTATAAATATTTCTCTAGACAAGTATCTTTTCAACGAACTGGAATATTATCGCCTGATAACTTTGAAACTTTTTATATGCAGAAGCAGTCTTTAGAGGCAAGATTTTCCACGGATAAAGCTAATTCTGTAAAGAATGTTGTGATCCCTTGTGTGGTTGTGCTGATGGTGATTCTTTTAATTTGGATTCTCCGTCGTTGTTTATCGTCAAGATCAACAAAACCAAGTTTCTTGATTATGTGTTTGTTAGACAACAATCATATGTTTTAGTTTTAATTTGTCGTTCAATAGGTTTCAATGGTATGTGGAATGTCACAAACTCAAATAGTTCTTCTTGATCTCATTATCATCAATATATTATCTTATTTTGTCAAGGAAAAGTAGTACGAAGTACTTACTTTATGGTTTATTGTAATCAGTATCAAACTTAGCACATTATCTGCAAATACATACTAGTAATTACATAATAAACATACAAAACCACTAAAACATGTTACTGTGCTGTGTTCACATAATTATAATCCAAAGTGCCAGTGTGCCACGATAGCTTAAATTCCAAACTAATATCTAGCTACTTACCAATGCAGAATTTACCAAAAAAATCTGATAAAACCATTGTCCAATAAAATCAAATGGAAGATCATCCTCAATCAATGTCCTCGACCTCGTTAAAGCATCCTTTGTACGAACAAGCTGCTCATGTCGTCTCTAATAATCCATCAAGAAATCAAACCATAGATTAAAAGCTATAGGCGGAAATTCCGACCCATTTATCTCTATGGGTCAAATGGTGATAGGATACACCATGAATCAGAACAAATACATTATGCAAGAATTGATTAGGGCCTCTTATTTCCAATCATTTACTTATGAAGGGGTTAGTTCAGGTTCTTTTGTTGATAAAGTAACCTAAAACCTCCCAAGTTTTCTGTCACGTAATTGTAAGGTTCATGATACATATTCTATCACTCTTAAAGGTTATTATAATATATTTTCTATGGTTGAAGTTTGAGGGGAACATGTCATGTGTGTCTTCCATCTACGACGGCACTTAACTCAGTCCTTACTCCTTACTATTGACTTGTTTAGCTACAAAACTCACTTTTTCAGTGCTTAGCATCAAATTTTGGCTACACTTTCTTCTTAAATGCAGTTCTACAGTGCTACTTATGACTGCAATTAGTTTGTTGCACACTAACCTAATGTTCTAGCATAGGATAGTTGACATGTAGTCCTTCTTGAACAAGACAATTGGGCTATCGATGTGGTAAGTAAAGAGATGACCTCTTCTTGCTTATTTTGCTTTGCATAAACTCAAAGAGTAGGATTTTCATTGTCATTTAGCTCATTGGCCGAGTCTTTATGTCACTTTATGAAGTACAGAACTCACTTCTATCATTTTCAAATATTATACTGTATTAAACGAAAGCAGTAAAGACAATTGCACGAGGCTCGTGTTGAACACGATTCCCTTAAAACAGATTCGCCGTCTGTTTCCCAGGGTACAACGTACACAGCTGTTGTACAGCCGGACTAAACCACTTGCCTGAAAGATCACGGAAAACTTGAGCGTTTCTGATCGAAGAGATTGCTGGAACTATTCTGTATTGGAGCTGCGTTTTTCTGATGCTTTACTGAATGAGGGTTAAGGCTTTATTTATACAGAAAAGTGTCTTGTTCTCCAAGACTAAATAAAAGCCTTAATTGCATAAATCTGTTATAATTAAAACAGATTTACATATCTTTTAATTACACAACTGATTCTGTAAAACTTTGTCAAAAAATTTCAAATCTATTCCTTAAATAGATTTACAAAAAATTCTGGAAAAATGAAACACGAATCTGCAGCAAAAAGATACACACGTATGCGAGGCTTCAGAGATGCATTCGTGTCCGCAGGATTTCAGAAGCTTCGAACTCATTTTGACCCGGAAATCCCATTTTCTGCACCCCCCCCCCCTTGCCGCGCACGTAGGGGTAGGAGCATAACCAACCTAAAGGAATTTGATAGCCAATACTATGATTTCCTTATAAACAAGCATTCACTTCTTGTTTTGGGCGATGTGGGATACATCCTCTTTTCCAATTTTTATGTTTCAAGTGCCTCACTTTGAGACACGATATCTCATTCATTTCAACTCCATTTTGGACACGCTTTAGCTCGTTGCGAAGCTCTCGTCAATGAGAACACAAAGCTACCAAGAAATATAAATATATATAACATATACATATATTAAATAGTGTCCAAAAATTTTCAAAACTCACTTTGCAAAACAATTTTTCCAACAATCTCCCACATGAATGGAGATCGGTCGAAAACACACGAAAGTTTCGGTGAAATTTCTGCGGTTAAGTCTTGCATAGGATAGGTAGGTGTTTGAACCTTCCCTTGTGAGATGCACTTAGTCTTCTAGATCTGAGTAGACGCGATGTCCTTGAACTCATCATCCATTTACGTAGACGACATTACACTTCACATAAGACTCTCCCTGACACTGTCAAGTCCTCATAGTCGTGTTCGTTATGGTCATGAACACTAGCCTGGTTCTGCAAGAGCTCTTAGGAATTGTGCCCCTACAATTCCTTTCGAAGCGACCCCACTTCTCTCTCACATAGGTGATTTCATCTTGAATCATTAAAAACATATGTTTTGTGATTTCATCTCGAATCATTATGCTTTGTGGATTCATCCTGGATTGGATCATTAAAGCCATATGTTTAACCTCTCAACAAGTCACATTTGTTATAGGAATGAACTAGGAAGTTACAATATTTAGTAACTCCCCCACATTGACGTGACTTCCCCCACATTTCTATGATTAGGTTGTCCTATTGAACCTAGATCTTGGGATCTCCAGTCAACTAGGTTAGGTTTTCCTTCATAGAAACTCATTCCTTCAAGGGCTTTAGTCCCATTCATTTAGACGACTTACTAACTAACTCTCTACTTAAGCCTTTCGTAAACGGATCCGCGATGTTATCCTTTGACTTCACATAGTCAATTGAGATAACTCCTGTTGAGAGTAGTTGTCGTATCGAATTATGTCAACGACGGATATGTCTGGACTTTCCATTATACATTATGCTATGAGCTCTGCCAATTGCCGATTGACTATCATAATGTATACTAATCGCCGTTACCGGTTTAGGCCACCTTGGTATGTCCTCTACGAATTGACGTAGCCATTCCACCTCTTGTCCGCATTTATCTAACGCGATAAATTCTGATTCCATCGTGGACTTAGCTATAACAGTTTGCTTGGAAGACTTCCAAGATATAGCCGCCCCTCCTAGTGTAAACACATATCCACTAGTCGATCTAGAATCCTTTATGTCAGATATCCAATTTGCATCATTGTATCCTTCTATAACAGCTGGATATCTATCATAATGCAGCCCATAATCACGACTGTATCTCAAATAATGAAGTACCCTAGTCATAGCTGCCCAATGTGCATAGCTTGGGTTACTAGTATACCTACTTAGCCTGCTAACAGCATATGCTAAGTCAGGTAGGGTACTTGTCATTAAGTACATTAACATGCCAATAATTCTTGAATACTCTAATTGGGCAACACATGTGCCTCTATTTTTAGATAGATGCTTACTGGTGTCAATTGGAGTTCTAGCTAGGCCGGAATCCCCCACATTGTGAGTATTAAGAATTTTGTTCACATAATGTGCTTGACTTAGCACAAGTCCACTTTGAGTTCGTATGATCTTTATTCCAAGGATCACATCAGCCAAACCCATATCCTTCATGTCAAAATTTGATTTCAACATGTCTTTAGTAGATTTGATCATCTTGTCGTTACTGCCAACGATAAGCATATCATCAACATATAAACACAAGATTACATATCCACTATTTGTGTCTTTGACATAAACACACTTGTCGCATTCATTAATTTTGAATCCACTCTCTAGCATGGCGTGGTCAAATTTTTGATGCCATTGTTTGGGAGCTTGCTTTAAGCCATATAATGACTTAACAAGCCTACAAACTTTGTTCTCTTGTCCAGGAGCCATGAAACCCTCAGGTTGGTTCATGTAAATTTCTTCTTCTAAATCTCCGTTTAGAAATGCCGTTTTCACATCCATTTGGTGAACTTCCAAATTTCTTAAAGCGGCAATAGCAAGTATCATCCTAATCGAGGTTATTCGCGTAACAAGCGAATATGTATCAAAGTAATCAAGACCTTCTCGTTGTCTAAATCCTTTGATTACTAATCTTGCTTTATACTTGTCAATGGTGCCATCGGCTTTCATCTTCTTCTTGAAGATCCATTTATAGCCTAGTGGTTTACAACCAGGAGGTAAATCCACGAGCTCCCAAGTATGATTTTGTAAAATAGAATCTATTTCACTTTTAATGGCTTCTTTCCATTGAGGCCCTTCTGAGGAAGTAACTGCTTCTCAGTATGAAGTAGGTTCATTTTCAACCATAAAAGAAACAAAATCGGGTCCAAACGATTTCTCGGTTCTTGCCCTTTTGCTTCTTCTAGGTTCAACCTCTTCTTCCTCAGTTTGATCTTGTCTCTCATCTTGGAGATCATTATCATCTCGTTGTCTCTTATCTTGGACAACTTCGTCATCTATTCTAGATGAACTTCCAGTTTCCTTCGTTAAACAAGGAAATATAGTTTCAAAGAATGAAGCATTCCTTGATTCCATTAATGTACCCTTTTGTATATCCGGATTTTTCGAATCATGTACAATGAAGCGATAAGCACTGCTATTCTTAGCATATCCGATGAATATACAATCCACAGATTTAGGTCCAATCTTTTGGGCCTTGGGAGTCGGTATAGCTACCTTTGCTAGACACCCCCACACTCGTAAGTACTGATATGATGGTTTTCTTCCCATCCATAATTCATAAGGGGTCTCTTCTTTTTCCTTACGAGGTATCTTATTTAAAAGATAAGTAGCCGTTAGAATGGCTTCCCCCCACATGTCCTGGCTTAGACCAGAACTTATCAACATGGCATTAACCATTTCTTTCAAGGTACGGTTCTTCCTTTCGGCAATACCGTTCTGCTGAGGTTAATAGGGAGCAGTCAACTCGTGTGTAATTCCATGTTTCGCACATAGATCAGCGAATGGAGACACATATCCACCTCCTCTATCACTTCGTACCACCTTGATTTTCTTACTAAGTTGATTCTCAACTTTGTTTTTGTTTAGAACAAACTTGTCTATAGTTTCATCTTTACTTTTCAGTAAGTAAACGTAGCAATATTTTGTACAATCATCAATAAACGTGATAAAGTACTTATTGCCACCTTTTGTGGGTAGTGATTTCAAATCACATATGTCAGTGTGTATCATATCAAGTGTAGAGATGGCAAAAAAATCCGTACCCGATGGGGACCCGATCCCTAAACCCGATTTGACTAGGGAATCCCCGAGTTGACCGGGGATGGGGATGGGGACGGGGAATCCCCGAATTAATGAAACCGGGGATGGGACGGGGATGGTCATAAAATAAATCCCCGAATCCGACCCCGAACTTTTTTGTGTACAAATAAGTATAAATTATATGTATATTAATACTAAATATACTTGTAAATATAAATGCCAGTGAGTATTGACAAGTATTATAATTGAAATAATTTGTATGTATATGTGACATTTAGTGGATCAAAATCATCAAATATAATAAAATGTTATACGTATTATCCAACCAATATTTTGGCCGAATACACTCATTCGATGCACTTTATTTTTATTTTATACATGATGTTTCAATATATACAACTATGTTAAATTCAAGTGACATTTTAATTAATCCAACTATGCACAATGTACTCTTTTTAAGACATTTTATAGGCAAATTCTATACAATTTCAATTAGTTATGTAATTTTTATGCTTAATTCATAAAGGCCGAAAATCCCCGAATCCCCGATCCCCGATCCCCGTTGAGGATGGGGATGGGGATGCAAAACGATTCCCCAATGGGGATGGGGGCGGGGATGGGGATTGGAGTGAGAAATGGGGATGGGGGTGGTAAATACGATCCCTGATATTTCCCGCCCCGTTGCCATCCCTAATCAAGTGGTTCGGTTTTTCGTTCAACCGATTTGAAAGATGATCTTGTAAGTTTGGCTTCAACACAAGTTTCACATTTATATTTTGAGTCAATATGGAAATTAGGTATACAATTAAATTTAATCAAATGATGCATTGAATTAAAATTTACATGTTCAAGACGGCCATGCCACATATTAGAAGACTTAATCAAGTAAGCAGAAGAATTCATTTTATTGGTATCATTCTTAACAACCATTACATTGAGCTTAAACATACCATTCAGGGCATATCCCCTACTAACATACATTTGATTCTTAGAAAAAACAAACTTATCAGACTCAAAAACAAGACGAAAACCAAACTTGTTCAACAGCCAACCAGACACAAGATTCTTGCGAATCTCTGGAACATACAAGACATTAGTCAACTTGAGCTCTTTCTCGGATGTCATCTTTAAGATTACATCTCCTTCGCCCTTGATATCAGCAGTTGCAGAGTTGCACATGTACAGCTTCTCTCCACTATCAACAGCTCTAAAAGAGTGAAACATACTCTTATTAGCACACACATGACGGGTAGCCCCAATATCCACCCACCATTCCCTGTTGTTGGAACCTACCAGGTTAACTTCAGAGATCATGGCAATGACATCAGACACCATAGCAATCATGTCCACATCTTCATTCACCATATTAGCCTGGCGTGGAGTCACCCGCTTCGGCATCTTACAGTTAGCAGCACGGTGACCCGGCTGGTCACAATTGAAGCACACCCCTTGGAACTTCTGTTTCACAATTGCCGCTTTAGGAGCAAGGTACTCAGACTTCCCTTTGCCCTTCTTGTCATTCTTTCCTTTTCCTTTGCCTTTGCCTTTGACATTGGACTTTGAAGATGACGAAGCATGCTCAACCATATTTGCCTTTGCAGAATCAGGCGTATACGTGTTTTTCTGAGCCAGCTTGTTGTCCTCTTTAATACGAAGACGAACAACCAAGTCTTCAACACTCATCTCCTTTCGCTTATGCTTCAGGTAGTTCTTGAATTCTACCCAGCTTGGAGGTAACTTTTCAATAATAGCAGCAACTTGAAAAGTTTCACTCAAGGTCATTCCCTCAGCATGAATGTCGTGTAGCAAAACCTGCAGATCTTGAACCTGACTTATCACATTCTTTGAATCAACCATCTTGTAATCTAAAAAACGAGCTACCACGAACTTCTTTGTACCAGCATCCTCAGTTTTGTACTTGCGTTCCAATGACTCCCATAATTCTTTGGCAGTCTTGGTCTTGCAGTACACGTTGTACAAAGAATCAACCAAACCATTCAGAACATAGTTGTGACACAAAAAGTCTGAATGTTTCCATGCTTCCAAGGCTTGAACAACCTGTTGATTAGAGGATTGACCTTCTGCAGGAGGTTCCACATTAGGTGGGTTCTCTTTTAAGAACCGCACAAGGTTCAAAGTAGTGAGATAGAAGAACATCTTCTGTTGCCACCTCTTAAAATTCTGCCCATTGAATTTCTCTGGTTTCTTAGCATGATTAGCAACCGTGTTAGTAACTGCCGCACCAGTCACGCTCACAGGAGTAGTCACAGGAGGGGTAGTGGTGTTTGTCATCCTGAAAATTCAAGCACAAACAGTTAAACAAACTGTTGTAAATCGGTATCTACTTGTACCAGATGTGATTCAACAAAACTCTATCTTGGTTTCGATGGATCAAGTAAATCAATTTACTAGAAACTCAATCTTGGTTTCGATATAAACTGATAAGAACACCTGCTAAAAAAACGTTATACATCTGTAATCCAAATCTGTAAATTAAAATCCTGTTTATAAAACTGGTTTTCCAAAGAAACTAAATCCTGGTTTCGATAGAAAACAGGTTGTAAATAAAATATGTTAATAATATTAATCCGATTTAATAAAAGCGTTTTAATTCTGTTAAACAGAATCTGTTTTAAGACTGTGGGAAACTGTGTAAACTTTTATTAATAAATCAGATTACAAATAATAATAATAATAAGAGAAATTTAAATAACAGACAAAATGGAGTAGAAGCAGAAGACAGACACTATTCAACTGAATTAAACGAAAGCAGTAAAGACAATTGCACGAGGCTCGTGTTGAACACGATTCCCTTAAAACAGATTCGCCGTCTGTTTCCCAGGGTACAACGTACACAGCTGTTGTACAGCCGGACTAGACAACTTGCCTGAAAGATCACGGAAAACTTGAGCGTTTCTGATCGAAGAGATTGCTGGAAATTCTGTATTGGAGCTGCGTTTTTCTGATCCTTTACTGAATGAGGATTAAGGCTTTATACTTTGTCAAAAAGTTTCAAATCTATTGCTTAAATAGATTTAACATAAAATTCTGGAAAAAGGAAACTCGAATATGCATCAAAAAGATACGCACGTATGCGAGGCTTCGGAGCTGCATTCGTGTCCGCAGGAGCTCAAAAGCTTCGAACTCATTTTGGCCCGGAAATCCCATTTTCTGCACCCCCCCTGCGCGCGCGCACGTAGGGGTGGGAGCATAACCAACCTAAAGGAATTTGATAGCCAATACTATGATTTCCTTATAAACAAGCATTCACTTCTTGTTTTGGGCGATGTGGGATACATCCTCTTTTCCAATTTTTATGTTTCAAGTGCCTCACTTTGAGACACGATATCTCATTCATTTCAACTTCATTTTGGACACGCTTTAGCTCGTTGCGAAGCTCTCGTCAAGGAGAACGCAAAGCTACCAAAAAATATAAATATATATAACATATACATATATTAAATAGTGTCCAAATTTTTGCGAAACTCACTTTGCAAAACAATTTTTCCAACAAATATTTTCGCCAAATGCCAATTGTTGTCATTACTTTGGATCACCAACAGAGGGCCAAAATCCATCCTTAGCTGGAATAGATGGGTATCGAACCCTCCCCCAACATGCCTCTGCAATTTTATTTTTGGTATGTACTGTGGGTTTTTGGTTCCATTTGTTCGTTCATTTTTTTTATATTTTGCAGCGATCCTTCTTGGAAATCTGCTTTGGGTGTATTTGTTTGAGAAAATTCTACACTTGCCCCATGGTACACATGGGCCCACTGCCCACTATGTAATTACATAGTACAACTTACCCTAGGATATTTCTTAGACGACTGGGACCTACATTCTTGGACGTCTTCTTCTTTTTTTTGTCTTTTAATTAAAAAATAAAGTTTTTTTTATTATATAATAGTACATATTTCTTGGGTGACTGGGTCTCACTAATGTGTAGTTTTGGACGGCTAGTTAGGTAGAGAGTAAATTTTTAATTACAAATACACTTAAAGTTTTTAAAACTTTTTATACTTAAACTTTTTATACAAAAAAATTGTTAAACACTTAAACTTTTAATACAAACATTTTTTATACAAAAACTTTTTATAGCTTTTAAAATACATTTAAACACACACTCATACTTTTTAAACTTTTTATACAAAAAACAATTCTATAAATTTTTTGTATAAAGTGTATACATAAAACATATGTTTTCTAAAACAATCTGGGACATAGGCTTCTACCCTCCTATTCAATTTGAAGATAACTACAATGGCATGACTATATGGCAAACTGATAGCTGCCACATCCTGCAGCTACATGTTCTATGTTGTTCATCCACTCCATAAGCTTCTGATCCATTTCTCACTTCAAAAACAACTACACCAGCTGGGATAACATGCCAAAACCTCAAAAAGATATAAGTGTAAATGTAATTAGTCTTTGTTGATCTTAAATAATGTAAATTTATATGTAATGTAGATGCAACTGTAAATGTAAATTACCTTTGTTGATCTTTAAGGTATTTCAACCTTTTCTGAATGTTCGAACAAATGTAAGTGTCTTCTTTCCATTGGTAAATTGATTGATTGTATGTATTGTTATTTTGAGAAATGCCAAACAATACATACAATCAATCAATCTACCAATTTGATCAAGTTTAACTTTTAAGATATACTGTCTAATATACAGGGCCGTCTCGTGAAGTTTCGAGGCCTTGTGCCATAGCGAAATTTAAGCCCCTCGAACAACATAAAATATATGTGTATATAAAAATAAAAATTACAAATATAAGAAATATGCGACATCAAATAACGGTGTTTAACAAGTTATATGTATCATGCTATAACCAGTAGCGAAATCAGGAATATAGGATGTGGGGGTAATTTATTTATTTATTTTTACGATAGCAAAAAAATGCGGAAGAAAAAAACTAGGATCGTAATTATAAATCAAGTATTTTTACTTAGAGATGAAGGATTTATAAGGTTTTAGAGTGTTGAATTGTGGGTTTTACGATATGGTTGGGGCAAATTGAGTTTTTTTATGAGGGGGGGGGGGCACTTTTGAAAAATGGTCAAAATTAAAAAAGGACTATTTCTAAACTTTGTCTAAAAAAGGGGATGAAATTGTTAATTTCATAAACTAACTTAGAAATAAAAATGAAATATTAGGTCGAAATGTAAAACCTAAAAAATGTTAGGGGTGCAAAGTGGAAGTTGTTCTAAGTCGGCATCTTCCTCAACCGTTTAACATTGTAACATCCATAACCATGTTCTTTTTGCCATTTTCTTTTAAGTCGATTAAAACCACTCGATCTTTACTTAGGTTCGGTCAAAATCAGTGGATCTTAAGTTTTCGAACACAACTTCATCACTTTTACGTGAAAACCCCGATTTAAAACATCATTGCCGTTTAAAATTTAGAGTCCCTGTCGGTTATCACTCCGCACATGCCCCAATTCGGACCTGTTAATAAAGTATTATGAGCAATGCTAACAAGTAATGTGATTTTCTATGGTATGTTATAGGGATCACATGTTTTTTCTTCCATTTGCAAATGTCTTATAAAGAGATTAGTTGTGTTATAAGTAACTTACCGTACTAAAACACGGTAGTCGTTGTGCTAGTAGACTTGTGTTTGCTCAAACACAAAGGGAAATTTAATGAAAGGTGATACACTATGCAGATCACCATGCTCTTTATGCATCATAGATACACTCTTTGAATATATGTATCCTTTAAAGTCAAAAATATCAAGATTAACATTTCTCTCTTCAAAAGTAAATTTAATGAAAAGTGCCCCATGATACACGCCCTCACATAAATAATCTAATATTACACTTTTGAGTTGGGAAATGATATTTACACGGTACTTTTTACTTTGCACACATATGCCTCATAGAAATTGTCAATTATGCCCTTATCACTAACTAACTCTAATTGGATCCCACCCACTAACTGAAAATACACCACCGACAGTTAGGGGTGTTCAAAAAATCCGAGAAACCGACGAACCGAGCCGAACCATTCAATCCGAAACCGAAAAAACCCGAAACCAAAGAAACCGAAACCCAAAAAAACCGAAACCGAAAAAACCCGCTTTTCACGGTTCGGTTTCGGTTTTTATTTTTTGATATCCGCGGTTAACCGAACCGAACCGTGCTTAATACATGAAGATTTTTTAACTAAATATTCAAAAAATCGTACAAGTATTAATTATATTATTGCACTATATTACTGTATAACGCCTTTTTTCCTCATAATGTAAAAATTTCTAAACATTTATGTGTGAAAGTTGATAAATGTGATCGTAATCTATAGACGTCAAATAACTATTATTTGTTAAAGTATGGATATTTGAATGCATTTATTCTAATAGGATAACTTTTGTGTGACTATTATCTATTGAATGTCATCTAATTTTAACAAAATGACATTTTACACTCTAAAACATGTTATTGTTTATATGGTTAAACTTGAATAACGTTTAAAATGGTTAACCGTGACCCGAACCGCAGGTAACCGCTCATTTTGGGTACCTCGCTTGTCCGGTTACCCGCCTAATACGTGTTGGGGTTTATCTTCCAGAACAGGGTAAGATAATCAATGTCAGCAGAAACAAGTATCAAGTCAGCAGAAACAAATACCACTAGATGGTTACCGGATATCACTTGGAATCGTGTGATCACTTTCCAAAGTAAACTATTCGACCCTAATGCCTGGGTTACACGAATATCAACTTGGGATAAGACCAAATGTATGTTATTGAATTAGGCACAAATCAATAACCCTTGCGCTTATAAGTGTTAATTGTTTTATGTCTATTTTTCATGCATAATCAGATCTCCTATTTATAGGAGGTTACTCTGAGCTAGTCAAATGGAATTATGAGAATTAATCGGCCCATTAATTGCCTCATAATTATCCCCATTATAGCCGTTAGTGGTTACATGACCAATTAAACGTGGTCATTATGCAGTTGTAACTGCCACTTGAATAGGTCAAAGCCCGTTACAAGCAGTACTTTCATCAGTACTTTCATAGCACTATCAGTGGAAACACTGCTTCAGTGGAAACACTGCTTCAGTGGAAACACTGCTTCAGTGGAAACACTGCTTCAGTGGAAACACTGCTTCAGTGGAAACACTGCTTCAGTGGAAACACTGCTTCAGTGGAAACACTGCTTCAGTGGAAACACTGCTTCAGTGGAAACACTGCCTCAGTGGAAACACTGCTTATCAGTGGAAACCACAAGCAGTACTTTCCACCAGCAGTACTTTCTACTAGCACTACCAATACAAACCACTATTAGAGTCAGGATGTTCATGGACCTTATGGGTGTACACTCCGTACCTCCTAACCCATTACAAGGTGTGAACTAATCCCACAAGTGCACTAAATTTTCCAACAATCCTCCCCAAATTTAGTTCACTTCCTTTGCATGAAAACAAACTTTAAACAAAACATGTGCATAAACGAAAATGTCCTGAGGATTGAATTTCCATCTTAGTAAATTATACGTTCAAATATTCGAGAATCAGGGTGTTCTAAGAATTGAACCCTTCAACCCATTTGAATACCTGAAGATAAAATACACACAAATTTTCAAACACTTATCAGCTCCTGACACTATACAAGCCATGTGTCCATATCCAAATTCATAAATGTTGTAAAAGCTAAAAGTCCAAAAGCTTCCTGAAGCGGCAAAACTTCAACAGTTACATAGGTGGTTCCTCTTTATTCATGCTCCTGCCAAGCACTTTTTCAAAGAAAATTAACCATTAAGAAGTAAAGACTTCATCCTCCTTTCAGCAGGTTCTGAGCACAACCTTGGGATGTAAATAAAACATGTGCTCCAATCCACTAAATGTTCAGCTTTCCACATTGAACTCAGCTCCCAAGTTTCCTCAGGAGGGAGTTGGGTGTCCTAGCATTCAGTGACTAACTTGGACTTAAACCCATCCCTTTAGCAGACTTTATAACCAAGTCTCTAGCCAGACCCTTCGTCAAGTGATCAGCTAAGTTCTGTTGAGATCTAAAAAACTCCATAGATACCACCCCATTCATGATAAGCTCACAAATCATGCTATGTCTGACACCTAAGTGTCTAGACTTACCATTGTACATCTGGCTATAAGCCTTAGCCAATGTAGCTGCACTATCACACCGGATAGAAATAGGTGCTATAGGTTTAGGCCACAATGGAATCTCAAGAAGCAAGTTTTTCAACCATTCAGCTTCTTTACCAGCAGCTGCTAAAGCCACAAATTCAGATTCCATTGTTGAACTGGTGATACAAGTTTGCTTCTTGGATGCCCAAGAAATTGCACCTCCACCAAGTAGGAATACCCAGCCACTGGTAGACGAATTGTCTTCAGTGTTACTGATCCAACTTGCATCAGTGTATCCTTCCAACACTGAAGGATATCCAGTATATGAGAGACTATAATCCATAGTTCTCTTCAAATACTTCAGTACCCTGTGAACAGCTTGCCAGTGATGAGCACTAGGATTACTAGTATACCTGCTCAATTTTCCCACTGCAAAACCAATATCAGGTCTTGTACAAGTCATGGCATACATCAGGCAGCCAATTACCCTAGAATACTCAAGTTGAGATACAGCCTTGCCATTATTAGGCATCAGCTTCTCACAAGTATCCATAGGTGTACTCACAGGAGTACAATCAAAGTAATTGAATTTCCTCAACACCTTCTCAATATAATGAGACTGAGAGATAGAAATTCTTTTACTTTCATGTTTAATCCTTATACCAAGGATAACATCAGCCTCCCCCATGTCCTTCATGGAGAACCTTGATGACAAAAATTCCTTTGTCAGGTCAACCTGATTTTGGTCAGTGCCAAAGATCAACATGTCATCAACATATAGACAAATGATGAATCCTTTACTAGATTCATCAAATTTGCTATATACACATTTGTCAGCTTGGTTAAGAACATAAGCACTAGACACAATCGCTTCATTAAATTTTTGATGCCATTGCTTAGGTGCCTGCTTAAGTCCATAAAGAGACTTAATCAGTTTACACACCTTGTTTTCATTGCCAGGCATGATGAAGCCCTGAGGTTGGTTCATGTAAACCTCCTCATCCAATTCACCATTCAAGAAAGCTGTCTTCACATCCATCTGATGAATAACCAGATTGTGAATAGATGCCAAAGCAATCAGCAGTCTTATGGTACTGATACGAGCCACAGGGGCATAAGTATCAAAATAGTCTATCCCTGACTTTTGTTTAAAGCCCTGAATGACTAGTCTAGCCTTGAACTTTTCAATAGTTCCATCTACCTTCATTTTCCTTTTGAAAATCCATTTGCAACCCAAAGGTTTGCAACCTGGTGGTAGATCAACCAACACCCAAGTGTTGTTGCCCATGATGGAATCCATCTCATCATTGATTGCTTCTTTCTAGAAAGCAATATCCTGGGACTTCATTGCTTCTTCAAATGTCTTGGGATCATCCTCAACAATGAAGCAATAGGAGTATTGGTCTGAGACCTCATCCCTTGTTCCTTCAACTAAGTATAGTTGAAACTCAGGTCCAAATGACTTTGGAGTCCTGACCCTTTTGCTCTTCCTGAGCACAGGTTCAGGTTGTTGAACCACAACCTCATCAGGGACCACTGATGGTTCATCATCAGGGACCTCTGATACACCAGTGTCATGAGTTCCATTAGGAATCCTCTGACTTGGTCTAGGGACTGATGAGAATCTATTCTCATCAAAGTCTACATCCCTTGATTCAATTATTGAGTTAATTAAAATATATTCATTAGGTTCAATAACATAGAACCTAAAAGCCTTGGAATGCTCAGCATATCCAACAAAGATGCAATCAATGCCTCTTTCACCCAAAGTCTTTAGCTTTGGATCAGGGAGTCTTACAACAGCCCTACAACCCCAAACCTTGAGATAATTCAGGTTGGGTTTCCTTTTAGTCCAGAGTTCATAAGGGGTAACCTTGTTCCTTTTGTTTGGAACCCTATTTAATAAATAGCAAGTTGTTAACATAGCTTCACCCCAGAACCCTTGACTCAGTCCTGAATAGGACAACATGGAATTAACCATCTCCTTCAGCACCCTATTTTTCCTTTCAGAAATACCATTTTGCTGAGGAGTATAAGGGGCAGTCGTTTCATGGATTATACCAACAGACTGAAAATACAGAGTATCCATGTACTCACCTCCCCTATCAGTCCTTAATCTTTTGATCAGGGACCCAAGTTGTAATTCAACTTCAGTTTTAAACACATTGAATTTATCTAATGCTTCATCCTTGGTATGTAACAGATAGACATAACAAAACCTTGAAGCATCATCAATAAATGTCACAAAGTACTTCTTATTCCTCAAATAAGGAGTGGCATGTAAATCACATAGGTCACTGTGTATTAGTTCCAAGAGCTTAGTCTCACGACTAACACCCTGAAAAGGTTTCTTGGTTATCTTGGTCAACATGCAAGTTTTACACTTTTCAGTGTCCATGTCAAAAGCTGGGATTAACCCATCCTTAGACATATCTTGCATTCTTTTATAGTGTACATGGCCAAGTCTTGCATGCCATAGGGTAGAGTCAGTCAGGTCAGTGGTGGTCACAAATGCTGAATTAACACTATCAGTGACAATATTAAGCCTGAACATTTGATTACACAAATATCCAAAACCAATAAACACACCATGCTTAGAAAGAACAAATTTATCAGACTCAATAACTTTTTTATATCCATGATTATTCAAAATACTACTTGAAACCAAGTTCTTCCTTATATCAGGAACATGAATAACATTAAACAAAGTTACAATCTTTCCAGAACTAAATCTAAGATCTACACAACCATGACCATGCACCAAGGCTGTTGACTCATATCCCATGTGAAGAATAGAACCATCATTCAGTGACTCATTAGTCTTGAACCAGCTTCTATCTTTGCACACATGAACTGTTGCTCCAGAGTCAACCCACCACGCAACATCATCATCCTGCACATAATGAAATTCAGATACATATGTAACATAATAAATCTGAAAAGACTTATTAACCATATTCTGACCTTTCAGTGAGTTGGAAAAACCACCACTCCCTGAACCATTAGTGCCTGATCCATTGGCTTTACCACCAACCTTAACACCTTTGCAATCCCTTTTAATGTGACCAGTTTTGCCACATTTCCAACAAGTAGGTGTTTCCTTCTTGTTAGGATATGCCCTTGTGTTGTCATGATATTTGCGTTTGCCTTTGTTGTCATTGTACCTGGTGGAGTTGTTATGCTCCACCATATTGACAACAGATGCACCAGTAGCATTGCTACTCTTTGGCTTGTCATTATCCTGCACCTTGAGAGATTCCTCAATGCGCAGATGACTGCCCAACTCAACCAGAGTTAACTCCTCCTTCTTATGTTTCAAGGTATGCTTGAAATCTTTCCAAGAAGGGGAAGTTTATCAATGACACAAGAGACTTGAATAGCCTCATCCATGTGCATATTGTGTTGTGTAAACCTTCCAAGTATACCAAGAAGTTCATTGTATTGTTCCATAACTGGTCTTGAATCAGTCATTTTGTAATTTGTGAAATTACTTACAAGGAACTTCTTACTTGATGCATCCTCAGCCATATATTTGGCATCCAAGGAATCCCATAGTTGTTTGGAAGATTCAAAGTTCTGATAAATATCAAACAGAGAATCAGACATACCATTGAGGATTAAACCTCTGCAAATGTAGTCATCATTCTCCCATTTGCTCCTCCTCCTGATCTGCTCCACAGTAGCATCATCCCCATCATCAGGAATAGGTGTAGTTAGCACATACACCACACTCATGCTTGACAGCAAGAAGTGCATCTTCTTCTGCCATCTCCTAAAGTCCACCCCTTCAAACTTATCAAGCTTGGCAAAGTTTGAAGCCATGTGTTTCATTGCAGCAGCAGCCATTGATTATCACAAAATAGTTTACTTTGATTGTTGGGGTTTAGCTCCCAGAACAGGGTAAGATAATCAATGTCAGCAGAAACAAGTATCAAGTCAGCAGAAACAAATACCACTAGGTGGTTACCGGATATCACTTGGAATCGTGTGATCACTTTCCAAAGTAAACTATTCGACCCTAATGCCTGGGTTACACGAATATCTACTTGGGATAAGACCAAATGTATGTTATTGAATTAGGCACAAATCAATAACCCTTGCGCTTATAAGTGTTAATAGTTTTCTGTCTATTTTTCATGCATAATCAGATCTCTTATTTATAGGAGGTTACTCTGAGCTAGTCAAATGGAATTATGAGAATTAATCGGCCCATTAATTGCCTCATAATTATCTCCATTATAGCCGTTAGTGGTTACATGACCAATTAAACGTGGTCATAATGCAGTTGTAACTACCACTTGAATATGTCAAAGCCTGTTACAAGCAGTACTTTCATCAGTACTTTCATAGCACTATCAGTGGAAACACTGCCTCAGTGGAAACACTGCCTCAGTGGAAACACTGCCTCAGTGGAAACACTACTTATCAGTGGAAACCACATAATTTTGCACTTTTGAGTTTTAATGCTTTAAATTCAAAAATACCAAAACTACTATTTTCTCTCTTCGTATAACTTCTAGTAACTGCATGAATACTATTGAAATCAATTATATTCCTCATTTTTTCTCCCGTTGATTATTTAAAAGTAACAAAGTTTTTATGTAGCAAGATTATGTCAAAGAACAAACATCTTATTCCCTTTGATTTAATATCCACTTTGATATATTTATTTTATGTAAATATATGTACATTTATATGATTTGTTGATGATTTTTATGACATTTTACGATATAATGTGACACCCCACGATGCATTTGATACTTGTCGATATACATAATATATATTAATCTTATATTTTTGTGAAAATTACATATGTAAGTGTAGTTACTAGTGTATTATCATAAAGGGTTGTACTTGAACTGTAGTTGCGGTTTTATCACTTTTGGAGCTCAAGGCGCTATAATTTTGCACGCCATTATTTGCTTTGATTATTATTTTTGATTTTCTCAGAAGTTGGAGCGCTAGCCATAAATATATGGCGTTCTAAACAACCATTTTGCGCGCCAATGTAAGTATACTAGCGCCACATTCAATTTAGTAACTAATAGATTAGTGACACGGGATTTGGAGCGCAAAGCTTCGTGTTGTGCTCCAATGTACATATGTTTGCGCCCATATTCGACACTATCAAACGGTATCTACGATACCATGCGATATATATCTTCTTGATAATTTCATCATCACCTAATTGAACGATAGTAGACCACACAAGAGGGCTTACAACTCTACTTTGAAAGTTGATACCGTTGAAATACATGGATATAGTATTCAGAAGTGTTAGAACTTTGATTTATCTCATTAGGATTATTGTGTTAAAATATATAGGGTTAAGTGATTATCAATTGTTATCGGTTAGCGTCGGTATTTTTTATTTCCTTTATTTTATTTCTTGTGTTAAAAATAGACCTGGTTTATTAGGGCGATCTTCATCACAAAATATAATCTGGACAAGGCATAAGACAGTCTCATATATAATCACAAAGTTACAAAACGAGACAACTTAAAATCTCGATATAAAATTACAGAAACTCTCCCAACTACTCTTCCGTACTCTTCATCTTATACGTTTTCAGAGTATGAGAAATATGTGCAAAAAATCTTATTCTCACGCGGCTTCAACTTTCCAAACCAATGCCACCTAGGATTGAAAAAGCTTTGACACATTTTCCTCATCACCAATAAGGAGGGCTCAAGTTCTCGTGAAGCATATGCAATCGGACATGAGGTTAAACCCCAACTCGGGAAGATAAAGAGGACGAATACTACCGATTCGACCATCTAACGACTTGAAGTGATCAAGACTTATGTTGTAAACATTGTGTATCGTTGAAAGGCACGCGTGTCATGTATGTATGAAAAAAAAACAAATGTTAGTCATGGATGAAGTGTTGAGGTGAGTAAGGTTAATGTTTAATATATATTGGGATGGGAAATTTTTTATGGCACATGATACTCACGTGACAACATCAAGTAATGAATGTTTATCGTCAACATCGCAATATATCGCATGTGTGATGAGATTGACGTGTAGTTTACTCAGATACCACAAGTGGATGGGAAAAGCTGGCAAATGTTATCCTATCGCAACCATAGCGAAAAGTCGCCAAAGTTTCACTGAAGTTTTTGTGGGTTTTCGATGCCATTTTGAGTTTTTGAAATACAACTTGAAACCATGTCGAAATCGATATCAAAAAGGAAAGTATTTTTTATTAAACCGTATGATTTTCAGAATGTAAAACAAAAGAAAATTAGAGATATCGATACGTTAATCGGTGTGAAAAGTGAAAAAAAAAACAAACGACAAAAGAGCTTCTTTCAAAAAAGTTAAAACCTTTTAATGTAATATAATGCACTTTTAAAGCATTTGAGTGAGAAAGTTTATAGTGCGTTTGGTATGCTACCCGAATTACTATGGATATTAGTTTGATTGGAGCGAGTTATAGGATTGAAGATATCATTTTCATTGTTTTCATTTGGTATACAAATTGTGGTATGCATATTAAATAGTGGTCCCCATCAAAGTGAGCGGAAAAACTATATAATGACAATTAAAAAAATGAGGCCCACTGGAATGTGTAATAAAAGGTACCTCCTACTAGTGAACTGGATCTACATATGTACTATGATAGTTTGATTACAAAATCTTTGAACCAAACAAATTACATCACTATGAAAGTTATAGTTTGATTCCCATTAACATATACCAAACACACCCTTACATAGTGAATCAACTTTCATTAAATTTCGCAAACACAAACTCACACTCATATGATAGAAGTTGTGAGATCACAAAAATCAAATAAAAAATAATAAACAATTGAAAAAATGAGATATAAATGAAAACCAACGTGGGGTGTGAGGTTGCCGCAACTTTTGTTTCAATGATACGAATTGTTGTGTACCAAAATAATCATACATGAATTGTGAAGCCTTATCACTCTACGCGTTGTTCATTCTTCTATCACAATCCATATCTTAAAAAGTTACTCTCGTAGTCTCAAAATAATTGCCGCAATTGTTTTCTCCTTTATACTTTTTATAAAATTAAAATGATAGTTTTATTATTCTTTTCGTCTTAAAATTATTGTCAGGAGATAAAAATCACAAAGTTTAATAAAATTGGAACCACTGTATGTTCTCAACCACTCAAATAGAACATTCTTCCATTAAATTCTTTTTTAATTACCTAAAATGGAAAAAAGACAATTATTTTGAGACATCACAAAAAAAAATACAGACTATAATTTTGAAACGGAAGGATTATTGATAACGCCACACGCGTCGTTCGGGGTCAAGGAAACTTCCTTTCTTTGAGCAAGTTTTATAACACCCCAGGCAATGAACCTAATCGTTGTAGTGTAGTAATTAGTGGTAAGCCACGGTATTGATATCGTTTCTGGGAATAGGAATGCTAGTAAGGAGTTACTACGCTAAGGTTAAGGTTGAGGAAGATTATTTTTGTATTTTTATATTTTATGAAATGGAAAGGTACGAATCTCTGTATTGATTTGGGGTTGGTATTTCACCGATTACTCTACTATTATCTAATTATCTAAACTAAGGTTGTGGTAGTCTATGTCTATTGTTGTGTGCTCTATGATAGTTAAAGATGTGTTTACCTAGATTCTACTACTCCCTAGTTATCTCCTATTGAAGGTTGAATTGTCACGCCCTTATTCTTAATGTGTTGTGTTTTCTAAGGTTGTAGGTGTGCATTCCCTAACTCTTTGAAGTTACCTTTAAGTGTAGTAAACTAAATCCACTAAGTCATTCATAAACTAACTTTGAGGTTATCTTTGGGTTTAGTAAACGAAATCCACTAAGTCATTCATAAACAATCAAAGATTTATCAAGTATTAAACACAACGATAGCCTAGTCGCACTCCTAAGCCAATTACAATTAAGATAAGAGACAACCTAACAATAATTAACAACTAGGTTTCATATATCTAAGCAAACACACAAGTAATTTAGCCGGACATGGTAAACATGCAAGCATACACACAAATAATCAAAGACATAATTGAATTAATGAAGTAAATACTTATCTTGATGTAAGATAGGGTTTAAAACCCTAAAATACTGTACAAGACACCTTAGGTTCGGTTTTAGGTTTTCACCCCAAAAGACTCTCCCTAAAACTGAAAAATTCGGATTCTATATATAAGATTACATATGCGACGGCCACCTTATGTTTCGTGGACGCCGCCGTGTCGCCGCCATTAGGGTTTCGTCTTGCCACGTTAACCTTGCGACGGCGTCACCTTATGTCCGCGACGCCGTCTCTTCGACTCGACGCCTTCGATTGCATCTAGGCCGCCCGAGTAGCGACGGCCTACTTTTACAACCGGACGTCGCCACTTGAAAATACGAGTTTTGGGTTCAACCGTCATAAAATCCTCGACGGCGCGCATTAGCACCGACGCCGCCCCTTGTAATTTAGCGACTGAGTGTCTCGATTATTGACTTTGGCCATTTTCTTCATATATCCGCTTTTTTCGTCCAAATAAGTGCCATTACAAAGTTTGCCTTTCAAGAGACCTAAAAGTGAAAGGAACGACATTAAGCAATAACGGATACAAAGTGATCAAATAAGGGCTTAAACGACCTCAAAAGGTACATTTTAAAACCTTATCAAATGTCCCTACACTTGGTATTTGCTTGTCCTCAAGCAAATGTGCTTTTAGCCAATTAATTTATAAGTTGTGGTCGGAAGCATTGGTTTAAAATAGTCCACAACACATACAAGCCCCGAAAGTCATAACAAGCACGGAATACATACTAGCACCTCACATGGGTGTTTGGATACTCCCATCTCTCGGTGTATATGAAATATAACAAATTGGAAATGGAAGATAAACACTCATTAATCGGTCCTAGTACATAGATTACCATAGGCTTGAGAATAGATCAAACCTCCATCGCTTTGGCGTAAGCACCTAGGAAAGACTATCAAAGAGGTCTTTAAAGGGTTGTAACGTTAGGCTTACGGTAGGAAACAAAGGGTTTGGTGGGATAGGCTATTTAGTGGTGGCAAGTCAAAATCTCTATGTTAAATGCATACGAAGAATGGCGTTGCTAGCCAAGACTCGACACTCTAAACTCTAGATAACTGAAATAAACAAACATAAATTCAAAGATAGATGTAGGATGGTAGCCCTTTTTTTTTTTTTTTTTTTTTTTTTTTTTTACACTCTATATTTTTTTTTCTTTTTCTTTTTCTATTTTTTTTTTGATTTTTTTTTTTTTTCTCATACACTTTTACTCTACCATCCTCTACGATAACATCAAAATACTAGGGATTTATAGGCATATCCCTACACTTGAGTTTTTATTACTCTAACACTAATTTGACCCGAATTGAAAAGATCAAAACACTGGGGTACATTATTATGCAAACAAAGGGAATTTGAATTTAACATTCCTTCCGTCATTTCATAAACTTTAACTTTTCCCATGAATCCCAATCGTCCCAAAATCAGATACAAAGGATATGACTCGACTTAGCAACTTATGCAAGCAACCGATAATTAAACTAAGGGTTTGGGGTGATAACAATAATGCACTAAAAGTGAGTGCATAAGGGGTAGGCTAAGGCGATTTGGGTGTATATTTGGGGCGGGTAAACAATGTTTTCATTGATATTCCGAAAACCAAACATCACGAGAACCGCGAAAAGGATAGGCTCGAGGGTTAACTAGGGGTATCGTGTACTAAAGACGCAGTACAACGCAGCGGGTGTGGGGAATTACTCAACCGATGTGGAAGAAGTAATTATATTACGGTATCAAACAAGGGTTTATCCTAATGCCTCTTATCATTTAGTTATTCCTAACTACACAAGTGTAGCCTCACTTGCGATCTCTCGAATGCATCACAAAACAAGTTCTAGAATCTAATATACTACCGGTTCACACTCTAAGCATTAAAGATGAATGCTTTTGATTCCTACTAATCTAAGGGCGATCCTCACATTTTGGTGGAATTTGGGTGGTAAAGGGTTTTTGTGCTAGTCATGCAACTTCCTATCCGTGAGACGCTTTTGTTAAGACTAATGGCCCACTCCTATATGTCATGAAAAATTTTTAATTTGGTGCCAAAATTACCCTAACCGACATTTTCTCATGGTTTATTACACAAATGCACTTGGACAAAGCAAATAATCAAGGATAAGCATAGTTTCAAAGTTCCCATTTTATTTTTCCTCCCTACACTTAAACCGAACATTGTCCCAATGTTCCCGAAAGTATCAAAGTTATGATAATGGAAGGTAATTAAAACGAAAGAAACTAATACTCCCCGATTAGCTCGGTAGATCCGTGTAAAGTGGTGATTAAATCCTTTTCAAGAAGAATTATGCGTGAAAAGCTCCTTCCAATCTTATGTAACTTCTTCTTGACAAACTAAACCCGCACACTTGAAGAAAACAAACGAAACCTTCACAGAAAATCGGCGGTAATAGTATATATAAGACTCGATTTAAACTAGGATATAATGCTTGTGGAATGGGTGTTTATGCAATTTCTAAGAAAATTAAGACCGAAAATTCCAAAATTTATAAGAGCTCGAAAACGAGAAAAAGTAATATGATGTTTTTACTCCTTCCCGACGCCGCCAGTTGCAATCCTGACGCCAGTTATCCCGACAAAACCGGTCTCGATTTTCGAAAAAATTCGAAAATTTACATCTTTAGAATCGGAAAAATTTCGCAAAACATCCATTATGACTCGATACAAGCATTTGACTTGAACAAACAAACAAATATATCTTTTAATTAATTGTTATTCTCATGTTCACGCTTTCTTATGAAAACGTGTGTAATCCTCCCTACACTTATCCTTTATGTAAAATACCTTTATATGCAATTAAGACGAGGTTAAAACAAAATAAAGCATTTTTACAAATTTAAACATGAGAATAAACAATCAATAAAAGATATATGACACTAACAAGCAAACAATTAAGCATGGGTTGCCTCCCTAAGCGCTTTTCTTTATTTAAGAGTCTTGTAGCTAGACTCATAGTCGTGTTCCTACGTGACTTCATTGCCGTCCTTCTTTTCTTCCACTAAGCCTTCATCATAAGGTTGTAGACGTTGTATGCTCACCGTGAATTTTCTTCCAACATCGTCTATTATGATAACGGTTTTATTTTTTAGATTAGTTTCTTTCACCGTATAAGGTCCAAACCATCTTGGCTTATTCCTTCCCCATAATGCTTTTATTCTTGATTTATATAAAAGCACCTTTTCTCCATTCAAAAACTCCTTAGGGTTCTTTTGAGTTTGTGGTATTGTGGTATAGTTATTTCCTAACTTTTATCACGCTTCCACAATGTCGCATTTAACCTCGAACCATGAATTCTCTAAGCCCTTTTTCCCATTCAAACCGCTTTTCTTAACGGCATTATTAGAGACCGCGAATTCATATCTTTTACCTTCTCCATAATCTTCAAAGGATATCTCGGAACAATAGGTATCCTAACTTGTCCTTTTCCACTTTTGAGTATCATAATCCTTCACCGCATTTGATGGTTGCCTTGGCGGTGGTCGTGAAAGGTGTTCCTGTGATTAATGGCGTTTTTATCTTCCTCAATGTCTACAATTGCGAAGTTCACCGGATAGACAATGTTGGCAACCTCAATTAAGACATCCTCCGCTATTCCTATGGGATAAACATACGAATGATTTGCTAAGGAAAGTCTAAGATTGGTCTTGGTCGGTTCCTCCTTAGTCAATTTATTATGACCCAATGCATTATGTTTACATCGGATCCCGGTCGGCCAAGGCATTTAGGTTCTCTAAGTCACCTATGCTACATGGAATTACAAAGTTCCCAGAGATCTCTTGCTTCTTAGTTACCGGCTTTCTCGTAATCGACTCGTACATAGGTCCAATAGGCATGGTGTCATATTCTTCCTCTCCTATTTCACCTAAGAGGGCTTTCCTAAGAACATCATTGCACCTAAAGTTTTCACTTGGTTAACGATTGTTTTCTTATTGATCTCATGCTTAAGGTAATGCTTGATGAATTTGGGTTCATCATCATCCGAGCCTCATTTTTATCCCTATTACCCTTGCCGCCTCGTGCTCCTTTTTCTCAACCGCCCATCCTCATCGGAAGCAATGGAAATGGCGTTAACAGAAAAGTGGGGTGGCGTGCTCATCGCTCCTCACTAGCACCTTATCGGAATCTTCGCCTTAGTGCACTCTTTCACTAAGTCCATCATCTCCGCTATTTTTCCTCGTATTTCATCCCTTTGTCCATTGAAGGCTTTTAAGAGGTGTCGAGCTTGGTTGTCATCTCGCTTTGTCGCTTTCTTGAAATCGGCTTCAATTTGCGCCAATCGAGCTTCTTGGGATGACATGAATTTGGACACCATTCCTCAAGACTAGTGGAAGTTCCGTTGTTTGAGGGTTGTTGTAGGATTTTCTTAAGTTATTTGGCCCGAGCTAGAGCTCATTAGAATTCGCTTGATCTTCAAGTTCGAGTATCCTACGATTGGAAGGTTGTGAGTCAATAGGAGGCAAAGAGACCGCTTTATCGCCTCGACAACTCATGGGGTCATTCCAACATTCGCTTTCATAGAGGCAAGGTCCTCTATTGTACCCCACGATTCTTCCACGGTGAGTTTACTAAGTTTACCACCGCCGCTTGGTCGATGGATCTATTAGTTGAGAAGTTGACGCGATCGTAAAAGATTTGGACTAGAAGCCAAAGATCGATGCCGTGATGAGGGACTTTATGGAGCAAGTCCTTAAATCGAGTCCACGCCGTACGCAGTTTCGCCTTGACGTTGTTGGAACATCAAGATGTCATTCCTAAGTTTGTAGTTCTTCCGGGAAAAATTGGGCGAGGAAACGAGTGGTGAGATCATCCCACTTGAGATGGATCCGGTGGAAGTCGGTCAAGCCAATTACTAGCTTGGTCCCGTGAGAGAATTGGAAGAGACGCAGACGCTGGTCTCCCGAGTAGTAGCATCAAGGTCGATGGAATCGACAATTTTGAGGAAATCCTCGATGCTAATTTGGATCTTGAACGAAGTCCATGGAATGCACATCCGCTTTGCACCAACCGGATGGTGTCGGATCGCAGGCCGTAGTTTGGGCTTGGTCGGAAGCTCAATGGTGTTCCTATAGCCTAGGTGGCTTGGTCTTGAGTATTCACCAAGAGTACGGCTCTTGGCGGGTCATTTGGTGGTGGGTTGATGAGTGGTGGTTGGTTATCATCCTCCATGATGAAAAGTGATGGGTATTACGAACAAAGGTCACAAAGAAGGGGATAGACTAAGAGAAAGCTAAAATGAGAAAAATTTACTTGATAGGAATCAAGCAAAGAACCTAAACGAGGTGGACTACTAACTAGCTATTCTATTCCCGGCAATGCGCCAAAACTTGATAACGCCACACGCGTCGTTCGGGGTCAAGGAAACTTCCTTTCTTCGAGCAAGTTTTATAACACCCCAGGCAAAGGAACCTAATCGCTGTAGTGTAGTAATTAGGGTAAGCCACGGGTATTGATATCGCTTTCTGGGGAATAGGAATGCTAGTAAGGAGTTACTACGCTAAGGTTAAGGTTGAGGAAGATTATTTTTGTATTTTATATTTTATGAAATGGAAAGGTACGAATCTCGGGTATTGGATTTGGGGGGTTGGTATTTCTACCGATTACTCTACTATTATCTAATTATCTAAACTAAGGTTGTGGTAGTCTATGTCTATTGTTGTGTGCTCTTATGATAGTTAAAGATGTGCTTACCTAGATTCTACTACTCCCTAGTTATCTCCTATTGAAGGTTGAATTGTCACGTCCTTATTCTTAATGTGTTGTGTTTTTTAAGGTTGTAAGGTGTGCATTCCCTAACTCTTTGAAGTTACATTTAAGTGTAGTAAACGAAATCCACTAAGTCATTCATAAACTAACTTTGAGGTTATCTTCGGGTTTAGTAAACGAAATCCACTAAGTCATTCATAAACAATCAAAGATTTATCAAGTATTAAACACAACGATAGCCTAGTCGCACTCCTAAGCCAATTACAATTAAGATAAGAGACAACCTAACAATAATTAACAACTAGGTTTCATATATCTAAGCAAACACACAAGTAATTTAGCGGACATGGTAAACATGCAAGCATACACACAAATAATCAAAGACATAATTGAATTAATGAAGTAAATACTTATCTTGATGTAAGATAGGGTTTAAAACCCTAAAATATCAGACAAGACACCTTAGGTTCGGTTTTAGGTTTTCACCCAAAAGACTCTCCCTAAACCGAAAAATTCGGATTCTATATATAAGATTACATATGCGACGTCACCTTATGTTTCGCGGACGCCGCCGTGTCGCCGCCATTGGGTTTCGCCTTGGCCACGTTAACCTTGCGACGGCCACCTTATGTCCGTGACGCCGTCCTTCTTCGCCTTCCGACGCCGTCTGGATTGCATCTAGGCCGCCCGAGTACGATGGCTCACTCTTTTACAACCGGACGCCGCCACTTGAAAATACGAGTTTTGGGTTCCGAACCGTCATAAAAATCCTCTGACGGCGTCGCAATTAGCACCGACGCCCCTTGTAATTTAGCGACTTGAGTGTCTCGATTCTTGACTTTGGCCATTTTCTTCATATATCCGCTTTTCGTCAAATAAGTGCCATTACAATAGCTTGCCTTCAAGAGACCTAAAAGTGAAAAGGAACGATATTAAGCAATAACGGATACAAAAGTGATCAAATAAGGGCTTAAACGACCCCTCAAAAAGGTACATTTTAAAACCTTATCAAGTATTAAGTAATTAATTAATGTTTTTTAAGTTTGTAATAATAACAAGGATTTCAATTCGTCCGTTGATGTGGATTGTTTGTATATGATATTATTTAGGGGTGTTCAAAAAATCCGAGAAACCGACGAACCGAGCCGATCCGCTCAATCCGAAACCGCAAAAAACCGATAACCGAATAAACCGAGACCGAGAAAAACCAAAATCGAAAAAACCCGCTTATCATGGTTCGGTTTCGGTTTTTACTTTTAGTTATCCGCGGTTACCCGAACCGAACTGCCTATAATATACATATAGGTTTCAACAAACCATTCTTAAAAATGTACAAGTATTAACTATATATCTTATTGCATTACTTTTATCGTATAACACATTTTTACTTACCTAATATGATCATTTACTAACGTCCATGGATTACATATGATTAAAGTGATCGTACTTATAAACGTCAAATAAATAGTATTAGTTATTTTGTTACATATGATAATTTGAATGCTTTTCATGATTTAACAACATTATTATGACTTAAATATTTAATTTTACTACAATTGACATATTACGTTCTAATTTATGTTATTGTTCGTCCGATTCAATTCGATTAATTTTTTCAAATGGTTAATCAGGACTCGAACCGCGGTAACCGCTCATTTCGGATACCCGCATGTCCTACACCCGCTTAATACGGTTCGGTTTCGGATAGTAAATGAACTACCCGCCTGCGATGGATAGTTAAAATCTCTAACCGAACCGAGCCAAACCGCCCCGTGAACACCCCTAATATTATTGTATGTTTCTAGAGATATAAATTCCCAAAAATTATGAGAAGGTTTGCTATGTTAGATTTCTCAGTTAAGATAAGTCACAATGTGTTAACTAAAGTGACATTACAATCATAACAAATTTAACAAAAACATTTTAAGACAACAAATATAAGTCACTTCTCGAACAATCTAAATAACATAAAAACAGAGTACAGAAAAAAATCATAAACTCAATCACAGAGCTAGGTTGAAGAAAGTTATTGGATACATCATTTATAACCCAAAAATGATGATGGGGATGGTGATGACGATCATGAGCCCGCCGACTGTAATTTAATGAATGTCAAAAAGGTTACAGGTTTAGAATATAAGATTTCTCAAGAAGCGTTGAGGGTTCTTGATATAATATTAAAGCATTATGCTTCAAAGCCTAAGATTATATCAAGCACTCCAATGCTTCGTGAGACGTTTTAGATTCTTTTAAAATATACAATTACAATAATGAGCAATACTAAATAACATGATAACCAACAGAATACCCAATAATATATAATCCATCGTTGCTAGGGCTCAAAAAGGCGATCACAAAAGGCAATCACTAAGAACATAATTTGCAATCACAGAGAAAAACAAACGTATGAGAGAAAGTGAATATCAACTCAATTATACGAAGACAAATTCACCGTATTTCAAAAAATAAACAATTTTAAAAAACGTGTCTTCATTTTTGGGTGTTTAGTCCCTAACCATTATATACTTTATTTTGTACCAATAACAACAAGAAACAACATCATCGATTAGTCAGAACCGTAAGCAAATAGAAACATGACGATGGGCACAAAATAATATAGAAAGGCAATAAAAATACACTACTTACATGAACAGAGCAACAATTAAATATCTTATGAGCATTTTTACATCACATTATATGACTTCAAGATGCAGCCAAAGACTCATTTCAATAAACGACACTTTTTGTTATAAGCTGAACGTCCAAAATTATCCCTATTGATACTCCACCAAGTATCGCGGTTGTAGAAAACGGAGACACCAATCTCATTATAGAATAGAATAAAGACATTCTTTATGCTCTCATCGTATCTTAAATCTACATCTATCAAATTTTTACAAAATTACCGTAAAATAATGCACCACTAACTCAAAGCACCAAATACCAAAGAGTCCAAAGAATGGTATAAACACTTGTCAAGATTTTAAATAAGCGAGTTCAAGTCGTCTTAATCTATTTTGTAAAGAGATTTTTTTTGTCTAGTAGGCTGGTCCCAATCGAGGGTCTTAATATCGGTTGGTTGTCAAAAAATGAGTGCCACAACCGATTTGGACATCGGGCATGTGGATGTAGAAATTGAGCATGACATCGGTTGGGCAAAGGGAAAACGCAATATCGGGCTAAATCTAACCGACATTTTACACACAAATATGTCCCACTTGGTAAAAAAAAAAAAAAAAAGAAAACCTTAGTATCCACCGCAGATTGATCGCGTTCTGGCCGTTTGAGAGAAAAGGCGACGCGACGAGGCCATACTTCGGCACGATTGGGACCAGCCGTATAGAATTTGGCCAACAGGGGCATTTGATCAGTAATTTGCTCGCAACATAAAAACACAGCGCAGTTTTCCCACTGTAGTTACCTGGGCCCCACATCACATCACATAATATCACAAGACTCACACACTCACTCAATGTACTTCATTTTTTACTTTAAATAGCAAACAAACAAACAAAAAACAAATCATCATCCAAATGGCCAACCACCCACACTCCATCGTCGCAACCACCATCAAACTGTCGCTATTCCGTCATAACATCTGTCCAACGAGACACTCATTTAGTCCAATAACATCTTTTCCGAATACTTGTAGTCCTGCTAATAATAATCAAAGGCATGTTTTATATATCCCACCAGCGCGTGCTTTCACCGATGGTGTTTCTGGGCATGTGCTGCAAGACGCTGGAGCTACTTTTCTTGTGGTTGCTGGCGCCTATGGATTGGTAGCTGGGTTTGATACTCTTACAAAGCGGAACATTATTCAGCAGGTTTTTATCTCAATCTTGTTCTTAGATTTTTATTATGTTTAAACATGCACTATATAACGCACACTGATTTATAAATTTATAATATTAACATAGATTATACCGCCTGACCGGTTTCATTTCTTTCTAGTTACTTTTAACTATAGTTATGATTAATATAAGTTTAATGTAGTTTGACATAGATAATTGACTAATTACTGTAAAAAAGACATGTAGTATATTGTACAAGATTTTGGGACAATGTTTATTTCTGAGAAAAGACAATATAAATTGGTTTCACTATTGCTTTTTTCTTTTAATGCTTATGTGTTGTCTTTTTCTTTTTCTTTTTGAAAGAAAATTTACCATTCAAGTGTTTTATAATAATCGGTTGTTGATATTTAAAAAGTAAGAAAAAGTATAATGTGAAAGTGATAACAGCTATTGAAGAAGTGGAGCATTGGAAATGCTAGAGTTTTGTTTTAATGCCTTACTATCAATATTTTTTTTTGGGAGTAGAGGGTGTTTGGGATTGCTTTTTTTTTTCCTGCTTTTATGATTATGTGCAGTAAAGTAGGTTTCTAGCCAAACACACTTTCTACTTATCTGCTTATTTATAAGCATACAAGGCTACAAGCATTCTTTTTTATAAGCAGCTTATTTCATATTGTTTATTTGATATTAAATTAAAATTGTTTTTAACTCTCATATATAACCTTGAACCTTTGGTAAATAAATTTGATTAAAAGCTTCTATACAAAAAATGATTTTATGAGTGTTTATTGCACCTTTACAAAACAAGCAATTCCAAACGCTATTTCTGTAAGTACTTATTTTTAAGCAGAAAAAACAAGCAACCCTAAACACCCTCAAAGTGCTTATTTGCAAGCCGAAAAGAGAAGCAACTCCCTCAATCTTTTCGTTTTTTTGTCCAGTTTGATAACGTACTTATTTTTTCTCTACTGCAAACACATACGCATTAATCTACACTCAGTAATTTTTAGTGAGGAAAATTTTGCTCTTTATTTGTGACTGCATGATCTAAGTTGTTGAGTGTGCAAGGTGGTTTTAGGTTTTATTTATTGACCTGTATAGTATAGATAAGGATAGGGATCTCATAAGGATATTATCTTGGAATAGCCATAAAATGCATCAATAAATAGTACAGTATGTATAATTGTACTCTCAACACTACTGTATTTTCACTTTAACAGTACCTGCTTTTATGGCTCCTTGACATTTGCTCTTTGTGTGACATGTACAACATATTGATATTATTTTAGGTGTATCCATTTACTCTCTTTAACACCCAAAAAAGAATAGCTCACTACTAACTAGTCATTTATTCAATTTATGTTTATTGATAAATTATTTAGTAACTTGTATCTTGGTCACTCTGCAATTTTCTAATCTTTGAAGGTTGCAGGGGTAAACTGGAATAAATCTGTAAAAAGAAAAAAGAAGTTGATATTGCTTGTAACAATTGCATACATTCATGGCCCAATATTTTGGTATATTGAAAGCCTCATTTGTTCTTATGTCTGGTTTTAACAAAAGCAACTTAGGTGTATAGTTTGCCATAACTTTCGTTAGGTGTTGTATGGTTCCCTACAAAATTTATTATTGAGTTATAAGCATGTGACTTAATAGGTAGGGGTGGGGCTAAGAGCACATGGGCAGGGGCCTCCTTCCTTAAATATTACTGGTAGTATTTTAACTGCTTCGAGATTTTGGTTGGTATATCATTTGTTACTGCGTTAGACTTATTTTTTAGTGTTTGGACGAAGAAAAATGCTTATACTTATTTAAGGGTAAGTGAGTTGTTTTAATAAGCACTTTAAGATTGCTAATTTCAAAATGATTATTCTTGGTGGATTCGAAATTTCTAAGTTGATCCTTGGGGTGAATTAAATTGTTCTTGTTAATTGGATTATTTGTTTATGCTTATAAGCATACGTTGTTTGAATAAGAAATTCCAAACATCCTCCTAGTTGGTATTATTCAACTCCTTTTTTTTTTCTTAGACCACCCATCCTATAACATGGATCTACCTGGCTACCCATGCAATTCTATATAAATTACTAGTTTTTGTACCCTTATATATATACGCCAGTGTTGTAGATTTTGTGTGCTTAGCATATTGACTGAGTTTATTTATATCCTGCCAAAAGTAAAGATGTTTTCAGTACTTCGTGCAATCGTAATAAATGTGTAAAAGGACAATACCGAGGTTTGGTGATTACTATAAGTATATGTTGGTTCATACGTCAATCTGATGCTCAGTGTTGGTGTTCTGCATTTCATATAAACTAATATAATTTTGGTCTAGAAAAAAGTGGAAGGGAATCTATGATACTTTCCAATTCATGGTTCATGTTTGGTGAAATTTGTATAGTGACTTTTAATCTGTTTCGTGGATCCACAATGAAATAATATATGTATGCACATGCTTACATATGCATCCTACTCCCTTTCGGTACACACATATGATATATGAAAGTCAGCTGCGATATCATGCACCTTCAGAATTGGTAAAGATCATCTATTTGTTTGGAAAATATCAATAAGCACATCAAACCGTATCATGAGCACCACCAATAGGAAACTTTTGTCTTTGGCTTTATACATAAATTTGATGTTTGAAAGTACCACAATTTCATAAAGTCAAACTTGGGCTCTTTGAGTAACATAGAGTATAACTTAGGTTGCCAATGTAATTCCTTGTTATTAACGGTGGAAATTTTGGCGAGCAGGGCGGTTGGCCACTTGGTCAAAAAGAGTTCAGGTCAAAACATGCAAATATTCTGGATGAGTCGAGTTCACCCACTTCTTTTGTGCAAGAATCAAGATTGTCATTATATTATTGTTGTGTCAACTGTTAAGTATGATTACAAAAACAAACTTATGTTCTTTAAAAAATGGTATAAGAGGTTTTGAGCATTTAAAGTACACTTGGACGATTTTGACACCCATTTACTTTTAAGCTATTATTTTTATTTTACACATTTGGCCCGTTATAGATAAAACAAAACCCGAATTCGACCCATTGTAAGTAAATGGGTCAAAATTTGCTACATGTACTAATTATCATCCCTTCTCCTATCAGAGTCTAAGCAGAAAGCTGGTTCATATATTATCTGGATTGCTGTATATGGGTAGCTGGCCACTTTTCAGGTATGTTTAGATTGCCTATCATTTGTTTTTGTTTTGTTATAAGTGAAGTTTCACCGCCACACCGTACAGATAGCGACCAAATTCTTACAGTTGATATCTCAATCCTAGATTAGTACATCAACAGATGCTCGCTATTTTGCTGCTTTAGTGCCCTTGCTGAACTGTGCAAGGCTTCTTGTTCATGGTCTTTCGCTGGTAACCAATGAAGATCTCATAAAATCAGTCACCCGAGAAGGGAAACCAGAGTAAGTTATTGTAGCAATATACTCGATGATTTGTTTTACATTCCAGCAAGTTCTAATATTCCAAAATACACGTGACAATTTCGACCCATCTATTTATGGGTCTATTCGGGTTATGTTATATCTCTTAACGCGTCAAATGGATAAAATAAAAAGATCAAAAGAATGGACCAAATGAGTCAAAGGTCGCAGGATCATAGTTTTAATGCATAATGCATACCAAATCATTATATTCATAAAACTTATCTTGTTGTCAATGTGATAGATATTTCGTAAACATGTTTGACCTGTTTTGACCCAATATTAACCCGCTCATTTTGCCAACTCTACAGGGAATTGCTTAGAGGACCTTTATATTATGTTTTAATGTTGATTGTTTGTTCTATTTTCTTCTGGCGTGAGTCACCAATCAGTGTTGTTGCACCTCGATGAT